>JAQGCC010001207.1:0-25578 GCA_034698905.1 Xestoiulus laeticollis | reverse complement strand
GTTAAACACACTATGAAGGTAAAGGCCATTTACGGACTTAAATGTCCTTTAACTCTATAGTCTGTCCGTAGTATAAGGCATCCCGTATAAATGCATCGTTGCCCGGTGGTGAATGCAGGATAAGAAACGACACCGAATTTAAAGTCTGTGATACTTAATGTCCAGTGTACATCATCAAAGATGTATCCTCATTCAAGCGTCTTAGTGTTCTGTTGGTGGAAAAAAACTAGAGCTGGGGGAGAAATAGTTGGGAAATTAGAAACGGAAACAACAACGATAAAGCAATTTCATATAAAAATGAATAACGACAAAAATAGATTTCGATAAAAGTACATTTTTTCAGGACTCCGTGCCAGCGATAATCCCATCCGTTTGAACCGATGACATGCACTTTTTTGTGTGTTTTTAATACACTTTTTCCAGAAATGTTTGCATATAAATACTCAGGACAGTGTCCTCTATCCGAATCTGCAATAAAAAAGCAACTGTTTTTCATCGATTTTGGACAAAACACAAAGGCTTTTACCAATTGCCTTACCATTTTTTTAAAAATCGATGAAAAAAAAGTTGCTTTTTTATTGCAGATTCTGATAAAGGACAATGTCTTGAGCAAGAATATGCAAAAATTTCTGGAATAAGTGCATTAAAAACACCTAAAAAAGTGCATTAAAAACTCAAAAAAGTGCATTAAAAATTCATTTTTCAATGCCCTTTTTAAGTTTTCAATGCACTATTTATGGAAATTTTTGCATATTTTTACTCCGGACAGAGTCCTCTATCCGAATCTGCAATAAAAAAGCAACTTTTTTTTCATCGATTTTGAGCAAAACACAAAGGCTTTTATAGCATTACCATTTTTTCAAAAATCGATGAAAAAAAAAAGTTGCTTTTTTATTGCAGATTGTGATTTTTTTCCTGAGTATTAATATGCAAAAAATTCTGGAAAAAGTGCACTGATTTTGGACAAAACACATTGTGTTTTGTCGATTTACCATTTTACCATTTTAGACTTACCATTTTTTCATTCAGAACGGGCGCCTGTTGAAGGAACCAGTCACCTCATTACGTTACCACACCTTCATTTTATCGAGAAACCATTAATTAACAATATGTCTGGATATGTGTTCATTATGCCCTGATAATCAATTGGCACTCAGAAACACTTATAACCAAACGGGTACAAGAATGCATATGTCATAAATTAGGCAAATTTGTCGACATTTTTCATCTGAAATATGCTCAAGGAAATTTTTGCAAATTAGGCGCATTTTAAAGGATATTAAATTATCTACAAAACACCTTTTCCGATTTCAAATCCGACATTTGGTTTTTGAGAAAAACACTGTTTTACTCGATTCCTGAAAGCGAGTTGATTTTTTTTGCACTCGAGTGTAGCTTTTGTGTTTTTTTCAAAAACCGATGAAAAAATGTTGCTTTTTTATTGCAGATTTCTAAAGCAGACACTGTCCTATGTCAGAAAGACGATTTTCTATCCTATTCTAGCAATACATTTTTACATATTAACAACATAACAATGATATAACATAGTTATAATTACTAATTAAATATTAAAAAAATCAAAAATATGAAAGTCTTTAAAGTCTAATACACTTTTAATGGTTCATTAATTATTGATCAAGCTAATGTTTTAATTAATCGATTTTAAATGTATTAAGCTGCATTTGTAAGATAATAAAAGAAACGGATAAGTTTGCACATTTTTTTTATTAGTTGTTAATGACTACAAAAACTAATTTCAAAGCTGGTAAAGGTACAGTTGAATATCTAATACACTATATGTTATAATAATAAGAAACAATAGATTTATACCTAAGGTAATATTTAGCTAACGTAGATGATATCTAAATTAAATTGTATATTTTACTGTTAACACTAACATCTTGGAAACGTTAATATTATATAAAAAAATTAAAATGCACAAACAGAAATTAAGTATATCAATTCTGCAACAATATTAAGATTTTGAACAAAATTTTAAAATGGTAAATTATAAGTTATAAATTATAAGAAATTGAAAAAAATTGCCATCAGGAAAAATGCTTGTGTGTAATGTTATCCTAAATGCCAGTGCCAAACAATGTAACATTTTTTATAGTTTGTTTAAAAAACAGAAAATAATGGATACAGTTAGCGAATAGTAAATAAAGGAAGATCAAATATCCAGCTTTGAAAAACATGTAGTTAGAAAATGGTTAACAAAGCAAAGACCCCATAAACAAGGGCACAAGGATAAGCAACCAGAAGTTGTTGGTGGTCCATTGTCAAGGCTGTGACAAACAACTTAGAAGCTGAAATACTGCACCATAAAATGATGCCCATGGTAAGAAAAATGCCAAAGAAGCCTCTAAAATGTGAAAACAAGACATAGCACTATAAATGCCAAACTTTTAAAATTTTACACGAATATAAAGTGAGTAGAGATTTTACTTACTTCAAAGTTAGCAAAATTGAAATTCCAGAAAGGCCAACCATAGGCAGAAGACAATAGCCCAAAACACTGATGGTACAACCGACAGAAACTCCGTTTAGACTCATCAAGTTGAGAAGTGCATACATGGCCAGGCAACCCATGACTCCAATGCCATAAATGTATCCAAAATGCACTTTTCCAGACTGAAAAATCAAGGAAATTGAGTATTTAGAACAGGTAATCAAAAGTTGAAAAAAGGTAAAAAGGGTTAATATCGATAAAGTATGAAAAAGTATTCATGGGGGAAAGGGTAAGTAAAAGTGCTAATTGTGAAAAAGTAAATAAAGTTTTAATGGTGAAAATGTTAAGTGTTAAAAAGGTGAAAATGGGGAAAATGTAAATATGGTGAAAAAAGTATGTCAAAATAAGATAAATAATGGTGGAAATGTAAAAAGTGTTAAAGTATAGAAAAGGTAAACAGTGTTAATTGTGGAAAGGTAAATAAAAGTGATAATGTTGACAAAGTAAACAAAAATGGTGAAAAGTAAATGAAAGTGAAAATGGTAGATGATAAAAAGGTAAATAAGTTTTAATGGTGAAATGTACATGTACAGTAGATAAATATATAATGATGTCAATCTGTGAATAGTGAATAGATAAATAAAATGAGTCCGGTGAAGAGGTAAAGTGAACATGGATAAAATGTAAATAAAGAGATAATGGTGAAAAAGTAAATACAAGTGTCAATGGGGAAAAATAAAAACAAAAATAGTGAAAAGTAAGCAAAAGTGAAAATGGTGAAAAGGTAAATAAAATATTAAAATGGTGAAAAAGTGAATAAAGTGAAATAAAGGTAAATAATAGTGACAATGGTTAAAATATAAACAAAAATGGTGCAAAGTAAGCAAAAGTGAAAATGGCGAAAAGTTAAAGAAAATGGTAAAAAGGTAAATAAAATGGTGGAAATGTAAATAAAGTGAAAATGGTGAAAAGGTAAATAAAATGTTAAAATTGTGAAAAAGTAAATAAAGTGAAATAAAGGCAAAATAAAAGTGACAATGAGAAAAATATAAACAAAAATGGTAAAAAGTAAGCAAAAGTGAAAATGGTAAAAAGTTAAAAGTGGTAAAATGGTAAAAAAAATGGTGAAAAGGTAAAGAAAATGGTAGAAATGTAAATCGTGAAAAAGGAAATAAAGTAACAATGGTGAAAAGGTAAATAAAATGCATATGGTGAAAAAGTGAATAAAGTGACAATGAGAAAAATATAAACAAAAATGGTGAAAAGTTAAAAAATGTTAAATGGTAAAAAAAATGGTAAAAAGTAAGCAAAAGTGAAAAGTTAAAAAAAATGGTAAAAAGGTAAAGAAAATGGTGGAAATGTAAATAAAGTGAAAATGGTAAAAAGTTAAAAGTGGTAAAATGGTAAAAAAAATGGTGAAAAGGTAAAGAAAATGGTAGAAATGTAAATCGTGAAAAAGGAAATAAAGTGAAAATGGTGAAAAGGTAAATAAAATGAAAATGGTGAAAAAGTGAATAAAGTGACAATGAGAAAAATATAAACAAAAATGGTGAAAAGTTAAAAAATGTAAAATGGTAAAAAAATGGTAAAAAGTAAGCAAAAGTGAAAAGTTAAAAAAAATGGTAAAAAGGTAAAGAAAATAGTGGAAATGTAAATAAAGTGAAAATGGTGAAAAGGTAAATAAAATGTTAAAATGGTGAAAAAGTAAATAAAGTGAATTAAAGGCAAAAGATCAATAATGAAAATGGATAAAATATAAATAAAAAGATAATGATGGAAAAATAAATCAATTTTCATGTACAGTGTAAGTTAATTGTAAATAATACTCAGAGAAACTAATGCTCAGATATAAAGCATATTAAAAATTGTATAATTTTTTGAATTCTAAAGATGCAAGTTTTTAAGGGCTCTAAATGTTGGCTCTAAATGTTGGACCAACATTTGGCTCTAAACACACCATTTTGATAAATAACTTAAACAGGTTATGAAGCAGAAGAATATATAAAGTATGAAATGCATTTACCAACAAAAGAAATCCTCCAAAAGCCAAACAAAAAACCAAAGGTCCAGCAAGGTCAGTGTCTTGCATGATACCAACATCAGTTGACTTCATCGGATTTAATACAGCCATGGTCTAGAAAAAAAAACAAGGAAATATAATATAAACCAAAACGAGAAATCATACTAATTAGATAAAAGATAATAATGAATGTCAGATTATTCCATCAGGAATAAACAGGAAACAGTAGAAAAAAACACAAAAATTTATTTGTAAAAAATGGCAAAAAAAAAAAAAGCAAAATTGTAATCTTCCTTAGGAGAAATTTCAAACAATTTAGAGGAAATATTTAATGATAGCTCCAGTTTGAAAATAAAGTAATAGGAGTAAAATGAAATTTATTCCTGAACTTTTTGGATGACCTATCACAGTGTGACGTCATTTAGCACAGCCAGCGACACCTTAAGGGAAAACCGATAAGTCAAAAATCGATAAATTTCTACTGTTTTTGCATTTTCCCAAAAGATGGCAGCACATGTAACATTTGGTAAAAGCATTTTTAGAAAATCAATATTTGGTTTCCTGTGTTAGCCCCTAGATGGTGCTTCATGTTCCCCATACATGAATTTAATATATTTTATGTTACCACATACTGAATACTTGATGGCTAAAAATGCGCAATTTTAGGTTGTGCAAAGTGGGAATTTTTCATAAAAAACTTTATATATAAATTCAGAGAAAATAGTGTAAATATCAAGATTTAGGCAGATATTTAAATAATTTATTTAAAATATTGTAATTTCTGATGTTGACAATAAGAAATTCTTGAAAACGTTGAATAAAACCAATTTTCAATACAGAATGTATTGAAAATAAATAAAAAGATAATTTACCTAAATTTATTCATAAAATTTTTTAAATTTATTCAATACATCTTAGAAGTGCAATAAACACATCTAAAAGTGAATTGAACACTTATAAAAAGTGCATTGAACACATATAAAAAGTGCATTGAACATTCTTGAAAAGTGCACTAAATACACCTAAAAAGTGCATTGAGTACACCTAAAAGGGTATTGAACACTTATAAAGTGCATTGAAAACACCTAAACAGTGCATTAAAAAGTGCATTGAACATACACAAAAATGCATTTAATACACAAACAAATGTGCATTGAATACACCCAAAAGTGTATTGAAAAGTGCATTGGAAACAAAAAAATGCATTGAAAACAAAAAAATGCATTTTATACAAAAAATATGCATTGAATACACCTAAAAAGTGCATTGAAAAGTGCATTGTCAACACATAAAAGTACATTGAAGTCATCTAAATAGTGTATTGAATACACCTAAAAAGTGCATTGAACACACATAAAAATGCATTTATTACAAGCAAAAAAATATGCATTGAATACTCCTAAAAAGTGCATTGAAAAGGGCATTGTCCACGGATAAAATTACATTGAAATCATCAAAATAGTGCATTGAATACACATAAAAAAAGAGATTACTTTGTACATAAAGTAAATAATGTAGTTTGATAACTGTACATTATTATCAATAATTCTAATTTTGTAAAATGTAAACAATAATTTTAATCGTTAAAATAAAAAAAAATTAGAAATATCCAAATGGCTACAAATATTTCATTTTCCATCTTCAGTCTTATCCTAAAAATAAATACTTATATTTGTTCAAAGAATTATTTGCAGATGTTATTATCTTCCTTAGGCATATTATAACAACATCTCTGACTATTTTCTATGTTTTTTTATAGATTTTTTCAACACGATGTTTCAACTGGAATAAATGTCAGAAAATCTAATGTATAAACAATATAAGATAAAGACTTCAGGCCATATTTAAAAAACTAGAAAAGAAATCAAAAATCATAAATTTATATTAAGGGAAATAAAAATTAAAAACGATTATTCCTAAGGGATATTAATGAAATAAAAAAATTATACAATATTTAAATAAAGGTTAAATATGTATATCATAAAGTTAATAAAGAACAGATGTTAAACATAAAAACAACAAAATTCCTAAAGATTTTTTTTTATAAATATTTAAAAATACTTTTCTTATAAAATTCATTGTCTCCTTTACTCTCAGTGCTTTTTATTAATATTTGTACTAAAATACCATTTAATATAATTATTATTGATATACGTTTATGTTATTGATATCTTATAAATTTTCATATAAATTTGTTATACAAATTCTGGCAATACTATTAAAATTAGTCAATTATTATAAATTATTACAAATAATGAAATGGGTTATAGTATAAATACTAAATCCAAACTGTAAATTAATAATATTAGTTTTATAATAAAATATAATGAATATGAATAGTATAAAAATAATGAAATAAATACAGTTTGCATCTAGTATTTACTAGAGATACATTTTCATATAAATTTGTTATTTAAAATAGTAAAAAATTGATAACAATTTTTTTTGATTTCACTAATAAAAATATTAAATTAAAAATATATGTCCAATATGCATTATATAAGTATGTGATGACTTATAGGTAATTTTCTAATCTCATTTTTCCATGCACTGAAGGATTTTCCAGTCATCAGAGGTTGATTTCACCACAGTATAAGCTTAAGACAAAAGCGAGATAAATGGATAAATCTTGACTAATAAATCCTTGTACTTTTGTACTTGTTAGCTCTTTACCCATGATAAAAAAGACAAACTTAGCCCAGGGTTTAATGTTATTGGGAGACTTATAATTTATAAGTCCACCGCGAACAAAATCATGTGTCGCGAAAAGATGTGTGTAAGAAAAAAATAATTGATACACCTAATCCGATATGATGGATGTTAAATCCAACAAGAACCTTAGGGGAATCTTATAGGTTTATAACAGTTAAGACAAAAATAAATCTTATGATGAAAAATGTCACAGTAATGACATCTGGAGTAATGATTGCGAGTGGTGTCAAAAAATCTAATTTTTGCTACATGAAACCCGATAAAAAATAATTTTAGTCTTAATCCAACAATTTTGAACAGCATTATGCTTTCAACCCTGCTTTTTGGTTTTCATGATTTGCCATAATGGTGCATTAATTAACAGAAGATCCATTTCACCTGGACAACAATCGACATCTGGCAAGGGCTCTGTTTCACAATTGTATGGTCTAATAATTACAAGTGAAATTACAGTGAAACCTGTCAGATTGAACACCTTTATAAAGTGAACAGTGCCTCCCTAACTTGAACACTTTTGGCTGGATCCGGACAGCTTCCATAGAAATAACATTAAGACAGACCTCGATACAATGAACACCTGTATACTTTGTACATTGAACCCTTTTTTAGTCCCCAGGATAGGTCTAACCTCTCTACATAATACACTTGACCATTGAGTTTCCAATTAAGCCCCTAGACTCTAGGGCAAGAGGGCGCTCTACAACAATTAGGGGAAATTCCCTTATTTAGTCTGTAGTTATTTTGGGTACTGGTAGCCAATTGCAAATCATAGTACATGTGTACATGTACATATGTATCAGGCAAGATGAGCGAACGAAGCTACATGAAATTGACATTCAATATTTGCATTTGATAAATTATGCTAAAAATAATAAGAAAAGGTTATTTTTTCCCCCAAATCATTGGTTCAATCTACGTGTACAATTCCCCACACCTAACGTGACCTATCGTAACCTATTTTATAATTTTATATAACCTAAAATAAATATTTTAAATAACCTATTATATAATTGAGCAAATTGGATGCAAAATCTAGAATATTTCTTTAAAAAAACCTAAAATAATTATTCGTGTACATGCACTGAAAGGATTGTGTGCATAATGTTATACATGTGTATTCAATTGTATAAATGTACAATAAACATAGTTCATTGGATATTGTCTTTTCATAGCAAACCTCCATACAATGAACACCTGTCTAACGTGAACACTTTTGCCTGGTCCCATGGATGTTCAATGTAGACAGATTTCACTGTATTTGAAGCACTGCTAGGGCTTCATGTTCAGTGGGGTATAAATTAAATAAGTATATATTTGAATGATATGTTTGCGAAAGGGCCAGCGTGTGTTCGCATCTTCGATAAAAATTACAAAAATTTATTTCATAAATTGAAATTTTTTCAACCCTTGCATATTTGATATTTTACTAATCTATATTTTACTAATCTCACAAGTTTAAATTTTGCTTTTACAAAAAAAAATCTGATTTATTTTCCGCCTTTGGATATTCTCGCTCGCTTATAAGCCGCTGCTGGTTTTCCGTTCAGCAACCAGTAGTAAATTATATAAATAAGTACATATGAGATATGCACTAAATATATTTGATGTCAAATGTCCCATAAATTTCCACATTAAGTAAGGCATTAGAGTGAAAAATGAGCTCTGATATTGTGTAAAGTTTGGTTACTGCAGGGATCTAATTCCAGCATGCATATTTTCTACAAAACGACTGTTGAAGAACTAAATGTTTCTTAGTTGTATTTCACAATTTTATACAGGGTGATACACTCAAAGAGTTTGAAGACAATTAAATTAGAAATGATAAGAAATGTTAGGAAATTAAGAGTTAAGTTTAATGTCTTTATGTATAAAGCGAACATCCGAATATTACGGCTACTCAGGTTCATCATCATACCTCTGTTATTTTGTCCTACAATAAAACCTGTATAAAACAACACCATTGGGACCAGGGAAAAATATTCTTTTACACAGGATTTTTTAGACATGTTCTACTGTATTTCGTAAAAGTTAATCGACTGTTCGGATGTCGTATATTTTGAGCGAACATACGAATATTGATTACAGCTACTCAGGTTCATCCTCGTACCTCTGTTATTTTGAAATAACAATAAAACCTGTCTAAAATAACACAATTTGGACCAGGGAAAAATATTCTTTTAAACAGGATTTTTTTAGACATGTTCTACTGTATTTCGTAAAAGTTAATTGACTGTTCGGATGTCGTATATTTTGAGCGAACATACGAATATTAATTACTGCTACTCAGGTTCATCCTCGTACCTCTGTTATTTCGAAATAACAATAAAACCTGTCTAAAATAACACCATTTGGACCAGGGAAAAATATTCTTTTACATAGGATTATTTTAGACATGTTCTACTGTATTTCGTAAAAGTTAATCGACTGTTCGGATGTCGTATATTTTGAGCGAACATACGAATATTAATAAATGCTACTCAAGTTCATCCTCGTACCTCTGTTATTTCGAAATAACAATAAAACCTGTCTAAAATAACACCATTTGGACCAGGGAAAAATATTCTTTTACATAGGATTATTTTAGACATGTTCTACTGTATTTCGTAAAAGTTAATTGACTGTTCGGATGTCGTATATTTTGAGCAAACATATGAATATTACTGCTACTCAGGTTCATCCTCGTACCTTTGTTATTTCGTACTACAGTAGAACCTGTCTAAAATAATACTCTTAGGACCAGGAATAAATGATTTTACACAGGATTATTTTAGACATGTTTTACTGTATTACGTAAAAATGTCAACCGGCTAATCGGTTGTTCAGAAATGTACAAAATCACAAGTGCAAATGTGAGAGATTATGAATTTGCATAAAATGTGTTAACCCATCAGAAACATAGAGCATTTTTCTTAATTTGATAAAGTATGGGTTAATATGGATTTTAAGATGTTTTTTTTAGTTGGAAGGCTAAGTTCATAGTAAAATGATACTTATTTATGCATTTATACTGAGGGAAAAGATTGGAGGCCTAATACAGAGCAGCTTTAATGTTATCTTAAAATATATCATATTTCCAGTAAAGTACACTTTTGATCTCATGTAAAATTTTAAATCTGATATGTGAAATGTGTGGTATAAATCTAAGAATGATATCAAGATAGCAATAAACCAAATACATTCAAACTTTTTGTATACCACCCTATTTAAATTTATTATATTATGTATATGTACAGTGTTTGTATACCATTGACGACAAAATGTATAATCAAATATTTCGATTTGGCTAAATCTTTAAAGTAGATAAAAAGGTTGGGTGAAAATAAATGTCAAAAGTGACAATATATTTCTGTACTTGTGATGTCGAAGTAAAATCATTTTTTTATATTATATATATGTTTACTTCAGTCTCACAAATGAAATAAATTTCTAAAAAAAAAACTGTCGCTTATGGGAATGGTAAACGCCAAAACGTGTCTGCTTTGTAAATCGCCATATTGCCCCGAATAGGGCTCCATATGAGTCCCATGTTTAAAATAGTCTCACTATTGTATTTTTTCTCACTTCGAAAGCAAATCCATATTTTATATAATAAATGATATAATGTTCAATCAATATAAGGTATTTTTAAGATTTAATGCATGTATTTAATAGAAGCCGGTTTCGTTTAAAAATTTATATTCTGCTTGTAGCGCTCAAGTACCGTTGTTTAGGCGTACTGGGAATACAGACAATGAATATAAAATAAAATATTTAAGAAGAGAAAAAGATAACAATAGCAACAACATATTAAAAAATGAATCTAGCAAAAATTAAAATAATGTAAAAGGTTAAAATTACTAATATAAAAGAGTTAAAGCAGCAAGTCGTTATACGATTGTAAACGACAGCACTGATTTGGCGTAATGCGCATGCACAATATAATATGATTAGAAAACGTCTACGATTAGCAGACGCTCCAATCGCATATGTTCCCGGCTCACCTGGCAACCAATTTGAAGATGATTGTCAAATTTATTTGCACCAAATTTCTAACAACATGGGTGTTGTTACTTAAGACGCTTTCTCGAAACGATGTGCGATTTGAACTTATATGATGCGGGAAATGAAAAGTTGACAATGTCGTCTACAATGAAGGTTGTCAATGCGCGGGAGTGGTGGCGCTGTCATCAGGCGCTTGCACTAATCGACGCGCCATTTTTACCGATTCCCAGTCGTTGTAGTATTTTTTAACTGCAGGACAACGACTGACCTACCCGCGCATGCGTCTTTGCGGTTTACGACTCAGAATCGTAAACGTTAGTTACGTAAAGGCCCCTACACAATTGTAAGTTTTCTTACATTATGCTGCCTAATTTTCGCAACGCTGCGTTTACGTTACGCCAACACCCTACACATTTCTAAGTTAACTTTTTTCTGACGTAAGCTTTCAGCGCCCCCTATAGAAGATAATTTCGCTGCATTCTTGCCCTTTCTGTGCTTTTTAGCGCTTGGCGTCTGCTATAAACTTTAAAAAAAACTTCTGTTTTTTGCATCTCTCTTCCCATTGGTCGGAATAGAAACTGTTTCTATTCTCTTACGTTGCCTTAAGCTTCCTTACGTCGTGTCGAAGTCGTCTGCTAGTAATGTCAAAATCGTGTAGCGTAACGTAAGAAAAACGTAAGAAAACTCACAAATGTGTAGGGGCCTTTAGTGTCCCTAATGTTTGAGTAATATGTTGGAATATTCCTTTAGATGTTTTATGTGATAATGGTAGATTCACAATGTGTCTTATATTCGAAGCGATATCGTATTAAAGAATCATCCTTGTGTCATTTATGTGATTCGGTGGTTGAAACGCGAATAATTTTCACGAGGTTTCTTATCTTGAGACTGATACCGTATTATCTACATGTCACGTCATGGTGTTAAATGTCCAAATGAGTAGGATTGGTTGTCTGGTCTTTTGAACGTTGTTTTCGGTGCCAATGGTTGTTTTCTTTTACTGTTGAGCGTTGTTTTTATTGAGCTCGTTATAAGAGCTTATAATGGCCGAACTATTTGGTCAAGCAAGTGGTCATTTTTTGCCATTTGGCCTGCTTTCTTTTCTTCCTGAAAATTCTCATCGACGTGAGAAAGCTAAAGGCAAAGATGAGGAAGATGAGGAAGATGAAGAAGAAGTAGAAGAAGAATAGGAAGAAAGCAGTTTGCAAGATAACTTTTCTGCTTTTATCTTATTATCTCGGTTAGCAATTAACGCGGAGAGATTTCTCTTTTATTTTGCTCCACTTAATCATAACTACATGGACAATGTTCAGACGAAGAAAACTTCACTGTTTATGAGCCAATAAACGGTTTTCTTTTGTTTTCCAGCTTAAATGCCGATTTCCATGCTGTCATTAAGAGCAACTGTGGCAAAGAACGCGTGGAGATGCATCGTAATGAACGCTGTGTATTACTATCTTCAGCTTTCCGTGAACAATGATTCTTGTCTATCAACCGCTTTTCATTTGAAAAAAAATTGCATCTTAAACTGATGCGAAGATAAGTCCGAAAAACAACTAGGCAAAAAATTTAAACTCGGGTGTCTAAACTTGCGTTAAAACCAACGCATTTGATTAAAAATGATTCAGACTAAGGTGGCGTAAAGCAAAATTAACGGGATGTAGGGTATAGATTGGTACCATTGCTACGGTATACATTCAGAAGGAAACAGACAAGTATATGTAATGTATATCATTTAATTAGGGGATTTGGTATCGTATCGTCTGACGATACGTTAGCGTATACGGCCGAACAGGAATCGTGAATGTTAAGCAGACGCTCCTATCATCCACAATCAAGATTTGGCACTGGGAATGATAGCAGACGATTCACTCTGCAATCATGGCAACAAATTTTAAAACTGCACTAGTGGTGGCGCTCCACAAACATCGCTCTTACTAAGCGACGTGCAAATAAACGCGCTAAATTGAAATGGAATTTTACTTAATAAAACAAGAAATGGCAGCCGACGAATTGAAACAAAGCATTTCAGGATTTGATTCCCGAAAAATGAAATAAGTTTGAATCCGGTCATTAATCATGCTGCATCCCTCGAAACGATGCCCCAAAATGTACAAGTGCATGAATGTCTCCGTGTTTGTTTTTAGGTGTTATTCTGGAATAATGCCGATTCCCTGATTGATTCTCATACCCCACGTGATTGGGCATCGCATTCCTGCACGTTGGCCTTGACCATTACTACGATGTCTCGTTTTTTTGGTTTAATTATTTTATTTTTCGAGTATGGTTTATCGGCGAGGGTTCGGCATGTCAACCGGTTGTTGTTAAAAAAATTTCCAGCGTGAACATATCGCTCGAGACATAGTCCGAACGTATTTTCCTAACCGAACCTTGCCTGACATATACGTAACATACGGACTATGTCTCAAGAGATATGTTCACACCGGAAATTTTTTCCTCGCCCAAACGATGTGCCGAAACAAAATCATGTTTTTACAAAATACCCCACTATCACCTAAATTTGTTTATTAGTTATATCTAATATTCAGTCAAATTTCAGTTTTCTAATCAATGGATATTTCATAAGATTACTGAATTATAAAATATTATAAACCAAAATACACCCCGTATAGCAATCTATTTTCAAAACTTCAAACAAAACTATTACCATTATTAAAAAAATTACGATTACTACAGGTTTGTGAACAGAAACTTCAAGAATATCACGTAAACAGATAAAATTCATGACATTTTTTTCTCTCTTTTTTAAGAAATGTTTTAAGAAAATGCAGAACCGTTTCCAGAATTATATTACCCAAATATGCATTTTTATGCCAGAACTGAAGCACGAAAATGTAATAAAATTTGATAATGTTTTCAATAAATCACTGCTGCTTCATAGCATTTTTTTTAATACCAAATGAAACTACATTTTCAACCATAAAAAAATTGTCTATCAACTATGTTCAGTCAGATACAGTTTATCACATCAAATTACCTCATTAAAAAATTCAAACTATTTTAATATAAATTTTAAATGACTTATCGAAAGCACTTGATTACATCAAAAGTTTATTAAATTTTAATCCAAGAACATTTCCACTAGAAAAAAAAACTTTTCAGTGAAAGTTAAAGAAATTTAACAAAATTAAATATTTACAAAATTCAACGAGTTCTTTTCAAGAAAGTGGGAAAGTTAGTTTTCTGCAACTTGATATGAATTATTTAATTGTACACACTCGTGTTTTTTTGTTTTGAGATGGATTATAAATGGATTTTCTTACTATTACATTGCAAGTAGAGTAAGTGTCTAAGTCAATTTTCTAAAAGGAGCAATTTTGCTTTTAAAATTTCCAGCTAATTCATGCAATATTAATAAAGAAAAGCTGTTTTCTAAGTTGAAAAGAGTGCAAAATGTAATCAAATTATAACTTCATCTTTTCACACAAGAACATGAGGAAGCACTTGCAATTGAAAATGCAGTATGTAATTTACTGTTAATGTCTAGAGTAGGATTATACAGGGTGCCCTGATATCCACATCTTCACCCTACTAAATTATATCTTGAACAAGTGTGTATCACATCTTCCAAAAGGTTGAAATCACATTTCCACAATGGTTTCGACCTTTTGAAGATGTGGTTTCAGCAATTGGAAGCTGTGGTTTCAACATTAAGATGTGGTTTCGACATCTTGCTAACGTCTTTAAAAAGTAGATAACTTATTTTCCCACCCACAACCACAACTTTATAACACAGGACAATGTGGTTTTCGACATCTAGCTTCCAGCTAGGTCTAAACCATACTTTCTAATTGTCTGAACCAAATCTTCCCCAGTTGAAGTCATATGTTACCACGGAGAAACCACATCTCCCAATTCCAAACCACATCTCCATAAGTCCAGACCACATCTAGACAATTCGAAACCACATCGACTAAAGTCGAGACAACATCTCTACAATTATGAACCACCGATCTCACCAAGAACCACCGATCTACATCTCCACAATTCAAAACCACATCTACATAATTTCAAATCACATCTCTCCAAGTGGAAACCACATACATTTCCCTAAGACGAATTCACATCTCCCCAATTACAAACCACATCTCTCCAATTCCAAACCACATCTCTCCAATTCATAACCACATCTCTTCAATTCGAAACCACATCTCTCCAATTCATAACCACATCTCTCCAATTCCAAACCACATCTCTCCAATTCATAACCACATCTCTCCAATTCCAAACCACATCTCTCCAATTCATAACCACATCTCTTCAATTCGAAACCACATCACCCTAATTCCAAACCAAATCTTTCCAATTCCAAACCACATCTTTCCAATTCAAAACCACGTCTCCCCAATTCAAAACCACATCCCTCCTATTCAGAACCACGTCTCTCCAATTCCAAACCACATCTCTTCAATTCATAATCACATCTCTCCAATTCCAAACCACATCTCTCCAATTCCAAACCACATCTCTCCAATTAATAACCACATCTCTCCAATTCGAAACCACATCTCCCCAATTCCAAACCACATCTCTCCAATTCCAAACCACATCTCCCCAATTCCAAACCACATCTCTCCAATTCCAAACCACATCTCTCCAATTCAAAACCACATTTCTCCAATTCAAAACCACATCTCTCCAATTCGAAACCATATCTCTTTATATCGAGACAACATCTCCACAATTATGAACGACTGATCTCACCAAGTCGAAATTACATCTCCCAAATTTCAAAATCACATACCCCAAGTCAAAACCACATTTTTTTTAAAATATAAAGGTCAAAACACAGGTCAAAACAAGATTTCTAATTCAAAACCACATCTCCCCAAGTCAAAAACCACAATTTCATATACCAGGAAGGATGTGGTTTCGAAATCTCTCCAATTTGAAACCACATCTTCCCATATCAAAACCACACCTCTAATTCAAAAATCCCATCTCTTCAATTCCAAAACTACATTTTCAATTGAAAATCAAATTTCCCCAAATCAAAACCATAATTGCCCAGGAAGGATGTGGTTTCGACATGTTTACAAACCAAAACTACATCAACTCAATTGGAAACCACTTCATTTCATGTTATGCCACATCTTCATATTCCTGTAAAGATGTGGTTTTCGACATCTTAGTTTGAGATTCACCCTGTACATCCCTGCACACGATTTCTTGTTAGGCTCCACCAGTCTTAGTCCCAATAAAGTTAATCTGCACCCCAAACAAAGGCTTAATCCAATTAAGAAACACGAGGTGTCACTCCTGACAAACCTTTTTTTTTTCTTCTTCTTACTTCTTACTATTTCTTCTTCTTCTTCTTCATCCCTACACAACTCTTGTCATTGTTTGAAGATGCCATGGGCCTACTAAACCAATTAAGATAGCGTGTCCCTATTGCAAACACCTTGATGGAAGTTGGTGCAGGACACGTTGCATAATGAGTCAGTATCAATAATAACTTGGGTGCTATAGACAGTATTAGACAGTATGGTATGGAGACCCATTTTAGGAAAGGGTCATTTACACCCAGGAAAAAACCACACACAAAAAATAGGGTGATAATGAGACTGTTTGCACGGTCAATGATTGATGCGAAGAAAAAAAAAAGCAATTTCTAGATCAATTTCCGGCATGAATTGGTACGTGCACTATATAGTATCACTTTTGAGAGCAGTGCAAAGAGAAGTGGAGAAATACATCATTTTTGTACTCATTTTGGACGACAGACTGAAACTTGGAAATGGACATAGATGAATACAGCCAATGAACATTAACCGCCAACGGGTTGTCGGGAAAAAAAAAATGTTCGGATCCAATAGGAAGTTTTCATCCGATTTTATATCAGATTGCACCGAGTTTAGATTAATGTAATTAATGATTACATTGAATGACAGTTTATAAGTAAGGGTAGGGGGAGATATAGGGCTTGGTACACCGTCTAAAGCGCACGGGACAAAAGCGCACCAACAAAAATCGCGCTGAAATAAACACGTAATGATAAAAGCGCGTGGACAATAAAGGGATTGTGCAGGTTTCCTTTATTCATGATGACATTGGCAGCACTGTTTTTTCCCAATGCGCATGCGTGGGAACGACGTTAATGGATTTGTGGTTTAGGGGTCACGACAATTTCATTAGTTTAACGTGATACCGCAACGTCTTTAAAGGGCATAACGACTTTTACGATGCATAACTTATTGATGCGCATGCGTAACAGTGCGGTTATCATTCTCGTTAAGATAAATCACACATTTGCTTATGCTTAATCCCTTTAATATCGCACACCACCATAAGTGCACCGACCTAACGTCACCCTAACTTAGGATGTTCAAGTTCATAAGTTTCATAATTTTTTTTGAACCGCTTAAAGCCCATCGACACCGCCGAGAAAAAACGCCGAGAAAAAATACCACGCAAAACTCTCGCAAAAATATTTAAATATATAAATTTTTTTTTTAATTATTATACCGATGTGTGCATTGCCAGTATTATTTAAAAATGACGGAAACGTGCTTTTACAACTGAAATTAAAGTTTATGTTTGGCAGGTGAGTCTGCCAACGAGGGTAAACTTGTCACCTTTGAGGCGTACGAAATAGCGTGTCATTTTTAATAAAAAAATTATTTATTAAATACCTGAACATTTTTTTAAAAATCGAAAAATTGATGAAGACAGAAGGATAATTTCTCTGCAACATAAATTGTTTTTTTAAAAAAAAATTATATTTGTCGTGAATATGTCGCGCATTTGCAATAACGTGTTTTTCAGCGGTGTCGATCAACCTTAAGTCCGCACGCTTTTGTCGTAACGCGCTTATGGCATACCCTTGTTATCTATATGGTCCATTGAATCATGGGACCTTTTGACAAAATTTTGCAAACCCTCTTATGTTTTTCAATGACTGCAAACACATATTCGTGCAAAATTTGGTAGCAATTGGATGAGTGGAACAAAAGTTTTTGCGATATAAATAACAGCAACATACACAAATATACATACATGTATATTGCTAACTTTTCTTCTTTATGTATATACAGTATAGATTGACGATTTGCATTACAATTTTTGTAAATAAATTTGGTATTGATAGTATCGTTAAAGTATTTTTAATGTTACAGAGTGAAATTTATTTTAAACGACTGAGGAGAAATAGTTGCATTAAAAATCATCATTTTTTATATAAAAGATGCGAAATAAAATTTTTAAGTGCCTATTAAAAATTGTATGAATTCGAGATACTTTAGATATGAAAAAGCAGTATAGAAAATAAAATCTAATTTACATGTTAGTATTGGAAAAACAGTTTCAGAAATCTTCTCAACGGCCATGAAATCACGGTCTAATTAAATCCACCGTCTAGGAGTTGTTTACACCACGCTTCGCTAATTTAATCGACAAATAAAGCTGGTTTTAAAAGTATCATCCACGCTTTCTCACAAATCGATCGGTCGACTTTGCTCCATGTTTTCAAAAAGATGCTGCAAATTTCCCAACCTTTCAGAGGTGCCCTAATTATAGAGGTGTCCAAAATCCTAGGATTGAAAAACATGGATGGAAAGCGAGAGCAGGCCAGAAACCATAAAAGTGTTTTTTTATGGGAATTTCAAATATCTGATTCCCACTTTTCATACAGTGAGCAATTGCAGTCCATAGATGCAATTCAATGACATTGTAATCAATGCTGGATTTTTTTTATTATCAATCGGCCTACCCGAAAGGCTATTCATATATCACCGGATATCAGATGTTCGAACGAATGAAAATAACTTCAAACTCGTTTTGCTATATCAGTTTATGTGTATGAATACAGTAATACCGATATCGGATTGGAGCGATATACAAAATATTGAAAATCCGGTCTGATATTCCGTACGTTGATTATCGGAAAACACTTTTTAGATTTGCGAGCGAAAAAACATCCGTCAATCGGTAACATTTCAATCAATTCTAATGATTAATTTAAAGTAGGAACCCTAATCAGAACCCGTTGGTTCCGAGGGACTTCTGTAGGGGTTCCGCAACGGTTTGATTTTAATAAAACTATAATTAAAAAATTACGATAATTTACGGTAACTCGCTGTAAACAAAAGGGATATCAAACCGATAGCGTCAAATAAAACCTCATACCAGCGACAAAGTAGACATTTTCATTACTTTATAGTTAAATTTACATTAAAAATTAAGAGCGCTACATTTCTTTACAAATAAAAAATATATACACAATTGTTAGCCGTAAATGGTAGATTGCGATCGAAATTAAATTCAAACTGAAATATCAAAATTACAATTTTAAATTATTTTTCTGCGAGCATGTCATGGTTTCAAAGAAAGTTGGTAGATGTTCAGTACGGTGACCGGGCCATCAAAACTAAATTTCCATGGTTAACATAATTCATGAGACATAGTACAGACATTTTGGTTTAACCTAACCTAACCGCATTGTCCTAACCGAACCTAACCGAACCGAACATATACAAGTACATTATATAGGTTGGGTTGGGTTAGGTTAGGTTAGGCTAAACCCTTTGGACTATGTCACATGCGTTATGTTCACCATGAATTTTTTTTATTGGTTCGACCCTTGCTGATAACTTATATCTTAGCTTTTTCCAGTGGTTAGTAGATATAATATTAATTACAGTCAGCTCCCTCTATAACAGCCCTATTTATTCTGCCAGTTTTGGCTGTTACAGAAGGATGCCATTTTACACGTATAACAGCATGCATGGCAGCTGTTAAAGGTAATACCGCGAGCATGTATAGATAAATAAATTGCACTTGATATTAAAACATTTATATATAATTAACAGGCGGTTATAGACATACTTTTTGTTAAGATAAGAGTAATTTAGAAGATTGAGTTAGCGTCAATTGAAAGATATGAATGAAGGAGACTACATATACATGTCGGCTGTTATATGGGGTGATTCACATGTGATTCAATAAGGAATGTTTCCCAAGAATTTGGCTGTTGCTGTTATAGGAAATATCCTGTTATACACTTGTAAAGGAGGCAAATCCATTACGGCCAAAATATGGCTGTTATACCGAATTGCTGTTAAATCAGATGCTGTTATAGAGGGAGTTGACAGTTCCACTATAAACCATCATCAAGTGTCTGAAATTATTATAAAGAAGTGTTGTTTTTCTATTATTATAAACCAGTTTTAAGTAAATACAGCTGTTTCCGGTTCTTAAGCCTTTATCAGTTACTGCAATCTCTCCCTATAATTCAATTCAATTCAACTCAGTACCCTACAGTCAGCAACTAAAAGCCATGTGGTAGAGGGGGGGGGGGGTGTAGAGGAAATGGAATGTGGCTTATCAGAGTTTACGTCCCTTTAGAATCAAATTTCCTGAAATAGGTCACCATTTCCTTCTTCAGTGGTAAAGAGAATAGAGTGTATAAGAATAAAAAGAAAAAACAGAAGTAGCCACAGCAGATTTTTAGAGGAAATATTCCTCATTCCCAGGAATTAAACCTAGTTCTCGTATTGTCAAGCGGTTAGCATAGCACCAAGTAACCTACTAAGTATGCAAAGCACGTGCGTACTAAGTAGGGCTGTACCGAATAGTCGATAATGACTATTCGGCCGAATACGAATAGTGTGCAAAACCCATGTAGGTCTACCGACACCATTCAAAATTTCAAATGTAAGCAATATTTACGCATACGTAAAGTGCATATATTTGCATATGTTTGCAAAACATGTTTTACAGCATGCTATGTTAATGAGAGATCCACTTCGGTACACTCGCTATAGCAGCCACATATTCAGAAACTAATGAAATGTGACCACTATTCGTAATACGTATGACATATTGTTCAAATGACGAATAAACTATTTGAACCGCGTATGCATACGCCCGTAAATGTATATTTGGCTGTCGACATAACGAACGCTCGTTGAACATTCGTTTGCTATATTGAGCGTTGGTTATACTGAGAGGTCTCTTTGCACATTTTTGTTCTTAGGTGGCTTTCGTGGCATTTTTTAACACCTAGCAGTTTTTACGGACTGAAATTAGATAGTTTTTGCCCACACTAAAGCTTTTTTGCAGTAATTTGAGTACCCCTTAAATAAGCATTAGAATGTTTTAAGATATTAACTTTTAAAACCAATCTTTAAAATCAATGAAAGTAAGAATCATACGACATAGGATGTTCTTACGACTTTAAATTACCGTTCGTTATAAACAGTCATCTAGTATTGTGGGATAGCAAAGGGATCGATCGAACCGTGCGTTACAAGCGGTTCGTTATACATAACATGCGTTATACCGAGTGGCTAATACGTGAGGTATTAATTGGCATTTCAGAACCAGTCGCTATGTTCGTTATATCTAGAGCCGATTGTATACACACGGGTATACGCGTAAATGCGAATGAATCATATATTCATAAATACTGTTTTCCACCTTGGGTTTTCGGATGACATTTACTAGAATACCAGTTCAATTCATGCTGCTAATGCATTTTAGCTAAATATAAAGACACGAGGAATCAGTAGTAAGAAAAAAAAAAGCTGTCTCAGCCAGATCCAATAAAAAGCTTTAACTCGATTGTGATGTTAAGCGTAGGAGGATATCACAATTGACGAAAGAGCTGCAAAAGCAATAAAAAGGAGCTTCTAGAAATAACACTAAAATAACGAAATGTCTCATTCTCAATTGCTACATGTTTCGTCTTTCAAAAGAGCTTCTCTTTAAATGAACGATGTCCTAACATCGAAAAGCAATTTGCATCTAACAATTAATCAACATTAAATCTTGTTTGGTTATCTTGAAAACATACCGCTGTTTATAGAAGGACCTTTGTGTAACAATGGCAAATATTTGATATGGACTCAATCAATTAAAAAACAGATTAATCATCCATCAAAATCGTTAACTTTCAAGTAGACTCAAATCAATAACTTTTGAAAACACTTAAATTTCTAACCGGTATACGTCTTGAATCAGTTTCAGAGTTTTGGTAAACGTCCTTCGCAACCTTGCATAGCAAAAGTGTATTGCAGGGAAGCTAGCTGCCCCTTGATGTAATACGCAATAATGCAAAAGTGAGCTTTCCCGCAATGCACAATTGCTTTACAGGGTGGCCAACATTCAGGAATCCGAAAAGTGCCCTCCGCTTATAAGGACCACGTTGGGGCAGACCATTTTGATCCTTAAATCCGGCGGATCCATACATCCGCAGGTGCAGTATAGTATGTGTCAGAGGTTATGTTCAATGTATAACATAAGCTTTGTAATATACGACTAATGAAACAAAAAATGTATTCAGAATGCATTATGGATACATCGTTGATTAATCATTATATTTTGGTAACCATTAGAGACAATTAAGCCACTTATCGATATAAATGTACGCACAATTACATCCGTAGTCAAAATTTTTGTTGTTATTTGGCTCATTGCATGGTTTCTGTTGTTTTAAATAGGATATATCATAGAAAGATTTTGTTCTCTATTGGTTTAATTTATTGTCAAAATGATCCAGCCAATAGAAATCAATGAAAAGTCAATAGACTGATAAAAACTAATGGAATTTCTCTATTGTTTTCTATGGAAATTTTGACCATATATGCATGGTTATAGGCACATTTTAAAGGCCTTATGTAATTTTTTACTAATATAGGGTTCCGCCTGCAGATTTAAAAGAGGAACTGTAAACCTCGCAACAGACAAAAGCTAAATCCTTATATGCGGTGCTTCTGATTCTTATAAGCGACAAGTTTTGTATTGCGTTCTATGCTGTACTATATGTATAGTGAAACCTATCTACATTGAACACCCAAGGGACCAGGCAAAAGTGTTCATATTAGACAGGTGTTCATTGTATGGCGGTTTGCTATGAAAAGACTATCCAATGAACTATTTTTAAATGTACATGTATACAATTGAATACACATATATAACATTATGCACAACAATCCTTTCATTGCATGTACATAAATCATTATTTTAGGTTTTTTTAAAGAAATATTCTAGATTTTGCACCCAATTTGGTCGATTTATAATAGGTTACGATAGGTCAGGTTAGGTGTGGGAATTGTATACGTATAGATTGAACCAATGATTTGGGGTACAAAAATAGCCTTTTCTTATTATTTTTGTTATAATTTATCAAATGCAAATATTCTATTCTATCCAATGTCAATTTTGTGTAGATTTTCGTTCGCTCATCTTGCTCGATACATATGTACATGTGCACATGTACTATGATTTGCAATTGGCTACCAGTACCCAAAATAACTACTGACTAAATAAGGGAATTTCCCCTGATTGTTGTAGAGCACCCTCTTGCCCCTAGAGTCTAGGGGCTTAATTGGGAACTCAATGGTCAAGTGTATTATGTAGAGAGGTTAAGACCTATCCTCGGAACTAAAAGTGTTCAATGTACAAAGTATACAGGTGTTCATTGTATCGAGGTCTGTCTTAATGTTATTTCTATGAAAGCTGTCCGGGGCCAGCCAAAAGTGTTCGAGTTAGCTAGGGAGGTGTTCACTTTATAAAGGTGTTCAATCTGACAGGTTTCACTGTATTTGCAATATAGTGACCAGCAATTATATATCGCAAATAGCTCTCGTAGGTTGGCAACCTAGCATAACAACAGTGTATTGCAGAGAAGCTAACTGCCCCTTGACGTAATATGCAATAAATATAATCAAACTTCACCGCAATGCATAGATGCTATGCAGGGTTGCCAACATATTGCTAATACTAAATACAATTCGTAAATTACCACTGTATATTTATAGGAAGTATTTAAACCGCAATAATAAAACAACTATTTCTTACAACATAGACAGTGTCTCATATATTGAATTGTTTATCCAAACCTTCCAGGAATGTCACCTTTTGGCAGTCATATCCTAAGGGAGCAACACATTTCATGTGGCTTTATTTTGTAGTGTCTCTAATCTGGTAAAACGTCTCCACAAATCATATCTAAAATGGCACTCGTTCGACTCTTGTCTCTCACTCTCTCTTTCACTATATAGTCACTCTCTCATACTATAGTATTTTTTTATCAGCAATAAAGTAGACGATGCTGATAAAAATGATTTCCGCACAAATCGCTCTTTTCCATCACATCCACTGAACTAATAATCCAAAGACTCTTTTGCACTTAAAAGAGCTAACAGAAAATCCAAAAAGTTCATCAAAATGGCGCCTTTTCTAACACAGATATACTTGGATATGGGATTTAAGTGTATTTTCTTACATCCAATAGATATGATTCGAGTTAAGACAGGATGATTTTCAAATTTATACTCGTCAAAATATATCCACTGATACAACATTCGTCTTCTGTGAATCGTGTTTCAAGTGTATCTATATTGTTACTCCAGATCAATAATTTTGATGAAAACCATGTTGTACTGTAAATAGTCATACACATAGGCAATTTCGGTCGACATAAGCCACTCTGTTCGTTATATCGAGCGGTTTGTTATATTGAGAGGTTAACACGTGAAAGGTATAGGCATTTTGGTCGACAAAAGCCACTCAATTCGTTATATCGAGCGGTTTGTTATACTGAGAGGCTAATACACGAGAGGTATAGGCATTTTGGTCTACATATAAGCCACTCTGTTCGTTATATCTAGCGGTTTGTTATACTGAGAGGTTAACATATGAGAGGTA
Organism: Xestoiulus laeticollis; assembly: GCA_034698905.1. Lineage (NCBI taxonomy): Eukaryota > Metazoa > Arthropoda > Diplopoda > Julida > Julidae > Xestoiulus > Xestoiulus laeticollis. The sequence continues at coordinate 745 of JAQGCC010001207.1, read as the reverse complement.
TAGGTAATTTAGTCGACAAAAGCAACTAAGTTCATTATATCGAGCGGTTCATTTATATTAAAAGGCTAACACATGAGATGTACAGGCATTTTGGTCGACAAAAGCCACTCTATTCGTTATATCAAGCGATTCGTTATACAGAACGTTCGCTAAACTGAGGTTCTTATACATGTACATGAGAGGTATACGAATTTTGGTTGGGACCAGCCATTCTGTTCGTTATATCGAGCGGCTCGTTATACAGAACGTTTATTAATAAGAGATGCAAATCCATGAGAGGTATAGGCACTTTGGACGATCGACATAAGCCACACTTGTTCGTTATATCGAACGTTTGTTACAGGCTTACAAAGATGCCAACCCATGAGAGGTACATACATTGTGGTTGATAATCCACACTTGTTCGTTATATCGAGCGGTTCGTTATACGGAACGTTTTATATACTGAGATGTTAGCATATTCATGAGAGGTATAGGCAATTTGGTCAGGACTAGCATTTGTGTTCGCTATATAGAGCGGTTCGCTATACAGAACGTTTATTAATAAGAGATGCTAACCCATGAGAGGTATAGGCACTGAGGACGACATAAGCCACACTTGTTCGTTATATCGAACGTTTGTTATAGGCCTACAAAGATGCCAACCCATGAGAGGTACATGTATAATGCGGCACCCCTCCAAAACCGCGCACGAATAATAGCGCCGCCATAATCGCGCCGATTATGGCGCGTCGACCATTATCGC
>JAQGCC010001206.1:0-25583 GCA_034698905.1 Xestoiulus laeticollis | reverse complement strand
AATAGAAAAAACTTATCATAAATATAACTAATTTGCATCTTTAATTTTAAATGTATATCGCATTATAACCTTTTGTAATCAAAACATAACCTTTAACATTCCAAATATAGACTTCTTAACATAAATATAACCGATTTGCATCTATATATATGTATAATTTTAAATTTTATAACATTATAACCACTTGTATTTAAAATATAACTTTTAAAATCTCAAATTAACCCTAATATATATGTTTGATATCTATCATAATTGATATACCCTGCATATCAAGTTTTTGATATGCATTGTTTAATTTTATGTGTAATTCGCTTAATTGGGGCAGCCGCTTAATTGGGCCATAATGCCATAGTCCCGATGTGTTCCAATTAAGCGGAATCGACTGTACATGTGTACTTGTATAGATGGGTCAGTAGTTTTGGATATCACAACCAAAGTTTAATTGCACTGTATCTTCCTGCCATTTTTGTTTTTATGTACGTTTGACATTTTTGATTCCATGTTTGATATTTTTTGTAGTTCCATTGTTAATATTTCCTCAAAAATCATTGAGACCAATAAGAATTATTAAATATCACTTTATGGATGTTTATGGAGGTTACTATTTTAGAGAGAATATATTATTTTACGCAGGATTATTTTAGACAAGTTTTAAATGGTTTTTCTAGTTCAATTTTGTACCTCAGATACAGTTTTACATTATTAATTTTAGATGAATATGATTATTTTGTGGTGTTCTATAGAGGGAATTTTTTAATATTTAAAATAAAATTGATAAATATATATAGTTCCATATTTGACGTAACTGTACTTAAATTCCAATGTATAATTTATTTTATAATGCTCCAGCTTTAATGTTTTGAATCGAACTCTGGTATGCTTGGTGGAGTCCTACGGATGTTACGATTTTATATTGAAAGGGAAATGCCTCAATAAAGAGTATCCCCTCCTCCATTTGTTTGGCGTTTTGCAAGGCTGTTGAAACAAAATAACTGTTCTATATTGATTTTTTCATCGGTTTTTTAAATTGTTTTGCCCTTACCAGAAAGCCTGGAAGTACACTAGACAAATTTGAAATTCCGTCATGGCTCTTATACAATTTCACACTCATTGATTTAGACTTATACTTGCTGGGATTTTCTCTCGGATTGACGATTTAATAGTTGATCTATCCAGATATATTTAATAGAAATCTGGTTTAATTTATACTGACTCCATTGCATTAAAAACAATGTATTTTGCTACCATGACATTGAAATACATTTTAAACCTTGTTATCAAAATGATTATGGTCATTTTGATTTTGAATTGGCTGGAGGGCATATTTTGCCAAAACTATCTCGTTTGGTATTTTAAGAAACGAGTTAAAGTACCTACGTGTATACTATGGCTAGCACTTCAACTAACATTCTAACGTATGCTGTACTGCTGTATCTTAACATGTATAGTTGGCAACCAAAAACTTGATATTTTGCCAAACCATAGCGACCCCCCACGGCTTTCTTCCCCTTATTTTATTTTTTTAATAAATTACCTTTTGTATTCACCCCCTAATATGCATTTTGAAATGTAGTAAAAGCGGGCGGATATTACCACATGCATATGTGGGTTAGGCGGACAGGTAGACAACCATAGTAAATATGCTATATACGGTAGGGATTCCCCCTATAATGGACGTCTGCATCATCCCCCATCCCTTTGGTAAAAAAAAACAAACAATTGAACGACTGTAAATGGTCGTAATAGTGGACAGAGGAAATAATTGTTAACGGCTGCAACTGTGCCATTTGCTTTTCCTGTGCTTAATAGTTCCATTGTGATGTAGAGTGTGATATATGCTCACCTTCTTCCTTTAGACAGGTTGTCGTTATTTTTCAACGGTTTACATGGCATTTTTGTCCAACAAAAATAGTACCATTTGCATTTGAAAAACTGCAGATATCACTGGAGTCAACATGCAATTTCGCTGAATGTTTTATATCACAGCTGTTATTCCTATGAGTATAAGTATTATGCTAATTAATCGACTATTACGAATGTGGACTGGGTTTTATCTTGGTAAACCACGCCTAGTTATCATCTAAGATTACGATAATATGGTTTCATGGATATTTAATATTTCATATACAAAGTTTTCGAGGATATTTATTACATTGTGCATTTTTGCACACTTCTTGAAGAGCTCATTTTTTGAAATCTTGTGCTTCAAAGCATAAATTTCCCATTTTTCAAGAGAATTTAATTAAAGCTGTGCAGGTGAATAATAGTGATATTAAATTAGCTGAACTAGCTGCTTTAGACTATTGTAATATCAAGGTGAATTTAAGACACATACTCTATATAGCTTTGAAGATAAAAACATTGTTTTATTGAAAATCGCATGGGATTTTTACCATTGTTGAAGTTGCAAGGCTGCATACCCAAGAAAAAAATTTATTAGAATAATTAGATTATGGAACATGCTAATTAGATTAGGGCTACCTGCTAATTAGACTAGTGAGACTAGTGAGTCAAGCAATGGGACGAAATGAAATCCATAATATATCAAAAGCATTCTATGTCTTGGGTCCCTTAATCCCACTAACCATACTTGACAAGATTTATAATATTCAATTGGTTTTAGCAAGTTTTACTGGTTGATTTTATTAATTTTGTTTTTAAACAGCATTTTTGTAATTTGGTATACTGCACATTAGACATGTGTAGTTAAAATTAATTTGATATGCTGGTAGTTGATTTTCTTTCTTGGAAAACCGACTATCCCATGCAGGATTTAATTTCACGGCGCTATTTGGCATAAACGGATTTGTTATAGCTGTGGTTTCATTTATGGCAAATGCCGTCATTTAATTTTTCTATATTCATTTCCAACTTATAAACAGTGAGGTTGATCTAGCGGCTTGCCTATGAAGTCGTTTTGTAAATCATTCTGTTGATATCATGTCCAATTTTTCCAGGATGTCATTTTTTTTTTCACCCTGACTGTTTTAAGACCACCAGAATTGTTTCTGAAAAATAATTCTTGTTGGTTTTTTTTTATGTTCATGGTGTTTTCAGTTGACATGTCCCGTGTATTTTTGCTCACCGAAAACAACACAGCCAAGTATGATTGAAACTAGTTCAATCCCAGTTTAGCTCTCCTTGTCATGCTTCTTTGAGGCTGAATTGAAATGCAAAAGGACACCCCCACCCCTTTGATTGTTCGGTGCGATTTCCAGCGATCAAGGTGGCCTTGCACAAAAAACCTTAGGACATTTCGGGTCACTGAAAGTGATATCTTGTTGCCAAACTCCCACATGATTAATTTGTAAATTAATACGTTATTGCATGCGCCCAGTCGTGAACTTGTTTTCTTCTTTGCGTTTTGTTTTTGTTGAAAGATCTACCTAGGCACTGCTCGTTTCCTATCCTAGATAGCCCTAGTTTGCATGCAAGCGTAACATCAGTGCCATGAAGTATCTAAAGCCAAACAGAACCGCAGTAAAAGGTTTTTTTTCTCTCCATCAGGTGAAATAACAGAGTTGTTTTTTGAAACTGTATAGTTTTATTTAGACTTATCCAAGGTTGTATCGCACACACGAGCAAGCTGGCTTGAGTTCTGTTCTGGGTTGTTTTGCAAGGAAGTTAATGAGACTAGCTTAAGACAAAATTGAATTAGATTCTAGTGATAAAATCTCTGAAATCTAGCCAGTTTTTGTTGTTTTTTATTTTTGCAGTGTCTCAGAGATACCTTGTAGCGTCTTTAAGATGTTTTGCAGTGTCTTTGAGGTGTCTTCCAGTGTTTTAGAGATGCCTTAATAGAGATGCATTGCAGTGTCTTGGAGATGTCTTATATTGTCTTTGAGATGTCTTGCAGTTTCTTTGAGGTGTCTTGCAATGTCTTCGAGGCATGCCTAGATGCAATGCAGTGTCTTTGAGATTTCTTGCAGTGTCTTAATAGATCTCTAGCAGTGTCTTAGAGACGTCTTGCATTGTATTTGGGATGAATTGCAATGTCTTTGAGGTTTCTTACAGTGTCTTTAAGATGTCTTGCAGTGTCCTTGAGATGTATCGCAATGTCTTACAGTATTTTTGAGATGTCTTGCAGTATTTTTGAGATGTCTTGCAGTGTCTTAGAGATTTCTTAGTATATTAAGAGATTTCTCGCAGATACTTGGATATGTGTTGCAATGTCTCTGAAATGTCTTGCAGTGTTTTGGATATATCTTTCAATGTCTTTGCAATGTTTTACAGTGTCTTTGCAATGTTTTACAGTGTCTTTGAGATGCTTTGCAGTGTCTTACAGTTGCTTTGTTAAAATGTAGACCTACCAAACGTTGAAAATTTTGGAAGTATCGTGTTGATTCGGGACAACTACCGAACTATAGTAAACTGTAGCTATAGTCTATATTTGTAAATGCTCAAACCAACTAAAAGGCCAACTAACCGTTCGTGTCTTTTAGTTAAAACTCAAAGGATTTATCGTTTCTGCTAAAGCTGCTAGAGATAGAAGGGAACTGTGAGCAAGTCTAGTTTGTACTGATGCAACAATAATCTGGTGGTGCACATGTTGTGACACGAAACTGTTGTCATTTTGCCATTAAACTTTGAATTAACAGTTAGATAAGATAAAGGGAGAGGGAATAATCGTCTTGGCGTTTTAGACGGTCCTTAGGTTGTTAAGACTGATGCTGCAAGTGATAACCTTAACTCTGGAATATCTCCAGTGCTTTTTTTTTAAATTTCTAGCATTGTGTTGGCATGTTGTTTGTCACTGCTTTCTCGCAAGTGTAGAATGAAACGAAGCAGGTGCCTTTAATCGGGTGCTATTTTTGCTTTTCCCAACATTTTGAAGCTTCTCGAACTTGGCCAGATTCAGATCTATCCAGGCCTCACTCCTAGAAACCTTGACCCTAAATTGTTTCATCCTTAGACGAGATTTTATCGGATTTATTGTATCAACCTTGTTGCTACCTACGTTAATACTCTGCATAATTGCGATGTCGCTACCACACAAATAAGTAATAGTGCAGCCATTCTCTTGTTGTTAGGATTTTCAATGATATTAGCAAGCAGATCAACACAGTTGCCCCTGATTCTTGATCTCGCATTGGGTGGTTGGAATAAAAACTTGTAAATTGCTCGTTCTTGCTACTCTGATGAAAAATTCCATAGACATTATATTTTTTTTTATCATTCTATTGAATTTTTATTGATTTGTATTGGCTAGATCAGTTGACAATAAATTATAACAGTTGAAAACAGTAGGATTTTTCTATGATCCTATTATCAACAATAAAAACAAATGGGTCAATTTACAATACAAATTTTGACCAAGGTAAGGCTGGCTATTTTTTAAAAATGCATTTCCTCCAGTTATTTTTTAAATAAATGTTTTCTTGAGAGTTCTATCATTTGGTCGCTAGTGTCCCATCAAAGACATCCCTATTTCAAATATATGCAATTATTAGTTTTTTGCTGTTGAATTTGACGAAATGAAATAGCCAGCTGGATTCACCAAAACGTAATGAATATATTGAGCAAATTTTGTCATTAATTTATTTTTATAAGTTATGGAAAAAATGGCTTTTGAAAATGTAATGCTTTTTCTAGAAAGTAATGAGCCTTAATTGTAACGCCAAATAAATTCGCCTGACAATACACAAGAATAAAGATATTAGACTAGGTCATCTCACACCTGCTCAATTATGACTTCAGCTCATCAATAGTCAAATCTACTTATTATTTATTGAATGCTTGCCGGTTATTTTTTCTGCAATGTCGTCATGCAGTGGGACGCTTAAGGCTAAACTTATTAATGCGATTAGTCGTACGAATTGTCAATTGGCTTAGCCATCCTGACAATAAACCCTTTCGTCCTTCACTCAAATTTCCCTAAAGCCATTTTTCATTTCAAGATTAGTAAGGCGACGTTCTGAACGAGCATAACAGATTATCTCATGTTATTTTTGCATCTACCAGAGACCCTATTGATTGGCTAGCTGTTGGCTACACACGCACTACAGGACATCCGATCATTATAAATAATGAATCCGGTTAATTTCCACTCCAACGCTGATTGCTTCCTCTCTTAGTGGCCAACCTTTCGGTTTTTACGTTTTTTTTCTTTCTTTTAATATTTGAAAGTATAATATTTCAAATGCTTAAAGCTTCATTGGGTTACTGGTACAGATTTTGATTGTTGACCCCCTGTCCTGTATTTCAAACAATATCTTGGTCGATCCTGTTGTTCTAGAACACTAACTGGCATTTTCGTTTGAGCATCTCGGCACGTTTAATACAAGGAATCAAGCGTGGGACGACTGTACTGCTTTTTTATGCCAAACCTCCTAGTGAAATAAAAACTGGACTTGAGTATTCAAAACTTGCTTCTAATTGAATAAAATGCTAGATTCAGCTTGTGGTCTTCTTAGTATACTTCCCTGTTTGTTCACCCCTGTTTATTATTCAAATATCTGCAGGTCATCACGTTTGTAGGAATCATGCCCACTAATATGCCACACTTTCAACAAAATCTGTAAACTTTTTTTGTAGAAAATCTGCAGAAATAATCAACTTTGCCCATAGCAAAAATTTTCCTGGCATAACGTACATGTACATTCTGTGACGAATTTCGTTTTTTGGAAGTTGTATAGCCTAGTGGGGTTTTAATATTTTAATGGGATCCAAAATTGTGCTCACTTCATCAGCATATTTTTATTTAAACCAGCTGTGTCCAATGCAAATAATGAAAATTGGGATAAAAATGTAGTGATTGTCTTTCATTCCTGTACAACATTATTTCTAAAAAATGCATCAAAACCTGTAAATAGCGAACTTCTATATAGCGAAGACCCTAGAAGTAGCAATAATTCACAGTCATCACTGTATCTGAACCTACAAATAACACAACTTTTGGTTTGGTCCCAGTGGTTTGCACTATTTACAGGCTTCAGTGTAATAATTCAATTTACTGATCAGTGAACATTCAATTTTAGCCATGAGTCTGTTATTTATACGTGAATTTTTTTTTAGTACATCAACGAAGGCAGTTTGGAACAACTCTTGTCCATGAAGAATGCTGAACTATCATGGACCGTCCGTATTAAATTGGCGTTGGACATTGCACGAGGCATGAGCTACTTACATTCACGGGGAGTCTTCCATCGGGATCTTACGTCAAAGGTAATATAAATGCTTTAGACCTTCTTCCCACCAACGTTGATGTAGATCAACTGATGTGGATCAAGAAAACTTTTTGTGTTAATTCACACCGCAAAACTCAGTTAAACTGGTCACATGACCAATAGTATACAGGGCACAGTATACTAGGTCATGTGACCAGTTTAACTGAGTTCTGCGGTGTAAATTAACACGCAAAAGTTTTCTTGATCCACATCAGTTCTACATCAACGTTTGTGTGAATCAGTTGTTACAAATGATTTTTTTTCATTATTGCAAATCAGTTGGGTAACTTTGTATGAAATTTGTTTGGTAGAATGTGCTTGTCAAAAAATCTGATGATGGACTAAGTGCTGTTGTGGGAGACTTTGGACTAGCAGAAAAAATCCCAGATCCCTTGTAAGTAATTTCTATGGATCGCATTTAATTAGTTAAAAGGGTTAATTGTTAGTTTCTTAACATACCATGCATTATTTCATTGCATTTGCCTTGTAGAGTGACATCTTATAGGTTACCGACTGTTGGTTCTCCTTACTGGATGGCACCAGAGTGCCTCAAAGGACAGTGGTACAATGAAAAAGCGGACGTTTTCTCATATGGCATAATTTTATGCGAGATCATTGCCAGGATTGAAGCTGATCCAGATTTTCTTCCTCGTACTGAAGTATGTCAATTAACATTGGATTTTTCTTGCTGCTGCTCATCTGTGCTTTTCAGTTCAGTTTAAATATGTACATTTCTTTCAGAACTTCGGCCTGGATTATCGAGCTTTCAGCGAAATGTGCCCTAATTGCCCACCAGCATTCCTCACCCTGGCATTCACTTGTGTCAATGTAAGAGATCGGCTTTCGGTCGAATATTTAAATGCTGTTTTTTGAAATACTATATTAGATTTGAAGATTTTTAATTGCATTTCATGTTTAGATCGATTATAAGAACCGTCCTTCATTTGCTGATATTGCGGAGAAGCTAGAAAAAATCCTCAGTATTATACAGAGGGAAAGTTTGCATGAGCATTCAATGAATGGAATGGAAAGTCTAAGGCAGCTATCGACGCCATCCAGAAAAGATGCAAAGGATGAAAATGTTACGGAGGATTGCTGCGTGCGTAGTCATTCTAGCGATGGCAGTATTGGTACCTCGGTCAGCAGAGCAGGTGGTGATCAGTCAACTAACACGACCTCTCCACAACTAAGGGAACGCAAAAATTCCAAGAAAAGTAAGATGATTTTTTTCAGTTGTATGTATATGATGGCCCGATCTTCCAAATATTCACGTTGTCTTTGAAATTCAGTTCACTAATTTTATCCCATGATTATTTTTTGTTGTGTTTTTTGATGAAAAAGGTGCTTTTTTAATTGACAAGGGACTCGTAATATTTTCTCTTGTCAACAAATTTTAAAGTACGTGATTCTAAGTTTCTTTATAAATAAACCAAAATTTGTCTTGGAAAATTCAAGGTTCAGGTCCTTGAGCTTAGTAGTGGTGTGTGTTTACGGATCACATTTGTGAATTATAGAAAATGCAACAATAGCAAACGTAAAAAATAACGTCGATTAATTTAATTGCGATAATCATTTTTCAATATTGGGAATAGTTGAAAAATTATGATTATAATTGAATTTTTTACGACAAATTATTGGACACCATATTCTTGTAAAACGAAAATACAAGTGTAGATGACTAGTAATAGTCCACCAATTTTCCTACAATTGACATTTCCCTCAGTCGGTTCCATGACATCAAGTCGTGGTAACATCATCGCACGACGCCTTGGAGTGTGACATATCATCGTGATGCAAATCATTGGCGCGGGCAAATGAGCGCAAAGTCAGAAAACTTTGAAAAAACTAAAAATAGATACATGTATGTTAAAATAAGTACGTTTTCTTCATTAAACACGAGGATTTATGGACACGTGGGAATAGTGCATGATGATGTTACCACGACGACATGTCTTGTAAAGAAAGTGTATCACGCTTAACAAAATCAAGTGGTAGCTCAGAATTTGGAGAGGTTACTGCAATAGATCATTATATACACGTAAATTGGAAGCCAAACATATTTTAATCTGTACTGTTATTGATCTACAGGTCTCCATAGAAGGTCCATGTCCGAAGATGCCCTTTTGGATGCATGCATTGCTTGCACTCCGAGCGACAAAGCACGATGCCACTATCCTGCGGCAGCTAACAGCCATCCCACGAGGCACTCTGACCTCACATCTAAGCATATCGGAGAGGTTATGTCAATGATGGATCCGTATTATCGGCCAAGCAATGGAAATCAAAACCCATTTGCCACTTTAGTGCAGTTTCGGGATGGCAAAAAAATCCTGGCTTCCTCCAAAGAACTTTTTTCTTCCTGTTTCGAGCTGCCATCTCCAGCTTCGCTATCCACACCCCCGTTTAGTCCAGCTGGCCACGACGAAGCTCAGCAACCATTTTCTTCCAGACGGCAGGTTGCTCGCTGCAATTCTTTGCCCGGTTCACCTACCCTGCTTAGGAAAACCTTGCAGAAAAGGCATGCCCACACTCCTGCCCATTTGCCATCCGATTGCGCCTCACCACCATCGGGGCAGGTGGGCACGTGTCAGACGGCATCTAGTAGCGATGGATCTACATGTCCCCACTTGCTGCTTCCACACCCCGAGGAATCCGATGGTAGCTACGGCTCGCTTAAGAGGCGTGGATCATGCGAATCTGGCTTTTTTAGTGTCGGAGATGGTGAAAGAATGAGTACTAGCGACCTTTCACCGGACCCGTGTTGCGCTTCCTACGAAGAAGGCTCCTGCTGCGGCTATCCTTCTCTGAATTCGTCGTGCCAGGCCAACGAAAGCGAAATGGAATCGGATTCTGCGGATTTGGACTGCTTGCCTAGAAATCCCGTGGAAAGGTGCCGCAAGCCCTTGCAGCGTTCCTCCTCGGAAGCTTCCGAAGAGGAAACCCCACCTAATTTAAGATATGCTACAATTCTACTACCGGTGACGTCTACCAATGCCTCGGCAGCACCAGTTGTCAGGAGGCGGACGGAGCGTAACAAGGCAGCTCGCCCCGTGTCATGCCCTCGCATTACTTGCCAAGGGAGCGGTGAACCTCTGTTCCCTTATGCTTTGCCCATGCCCAATTCTTGTCTCCCAGAAAACACCGATCAGAATTCTTCTAGTCACAATGGTGTGCCGGCCCTATATAACAGCAATAATTTTACTAAATACAATAATGCTACTTGCAACGGTCCTAATTCCATCCCCAACAGCATCAAGCTTCCCGCTGCCGTCCTCGTGCCTACAGCCAACTGCAGAACCTAAATCCAAAAGAGAAATATGTAACCGGAATTTGATTTGTTCTCCGATTTTAGTGTTTCTTATTTATTGTAGCTAGAGGAGTTTCTTCCTTTTATAGTTCAAAAAAGGTGAATATCATTATCATGTCACTTCTCCTTCCACAAAAAAATGGTAATTGCAGCAATGGCAAATACTTTGTCATCGAAATTGCGATTTTTAACATGCCAAAGATGTTAAGGGGTCTTATGTTTGACTGATTCTGTACCTGATTAGTCAGTTTTTTTTATGATAGTGATGTTTTTTAAGGGAGATAAATGAATAGGTCCTTGTAAAACCGTTAAAAAGTCACTATCCTTACTTTTCAAACTATCCTCGCAGAACGTTGCGCGCAATTTTGAATAACAATTATCTACCAATACATGAATTAAATGATATGTGGATACTAAATGATAAAATGAATTTAATGATTTTGTCAACATCTAAGTATTTAATAACCCAAATGTGTGCAAATGTGTGCAAATGAAACTACCATTGCGATAGCAATGGTAGTTTCTCGTATATTGGTACAGAGGTCGAAATTTAGATAAGGTTTTGTGCAGTTAAATGTTTGAAGCAAAATTGTATGAAATTTTGAGTCATTCTAGCTGACGTTGTAGTTTAAAAATATCTAATACCCCTTGAATGTTAGTTATTTCTACTTCCAACTATTTCTGTAATTACCATTTTTTTTCCATCTCTTTAAAAAAAGATTAATCTTCCAAGTTTTCTGTTTATATCTTTATGCACACCTATAATGTCCTCGTCATCGGCTTTTTTCTCGGTAGATGTCATGCACTGAGAAAAAACCCGAGACGAGTTGTCATTTACAAATACATGTAACTAATTTACACTTATACGGCAAAACTTCATAATGGAAGAATTTTTTAAGTGCTGTATTCCTAAAATGCGATAGTAGTATGGTAACTATGAAAAAATCATCTTTTAGTCGTGATTTCGGAGGTAATTTTATCATAAATATTTTGATCGATCTCATGATCATAGCATTTATCCTTTTCCCCAACTTTATTTCTTGCCTCTCATCCGTATAAATTGCTCACAGTAAAACAAATAAGAAAGTGTCTCTATTTTCCTATAAATTTGCATTTTATTGCCAGATATATTATTATAAATATGGCTCTTAGATGCCTGTTAAGGCAGATAAGTTGTTTCCAAAGAACGAGGAACTTCTCTCCCATAAATGCTTTATATCTTGATCGGAGTTGCAACGATAAAGGAGATAGCAGCAGAACAAATATCTTGTTTATTCCTTGAGCTAGAAACTTTTAAGTAATTTTTGTATATTGTGGGCATATTGTCTCGAAAATGTCCTCGTATATTTCAATCGTAAACAAAACCAGCATAAAATAATCTAAATTGCTGAAATTAGCTTGAAATTTTTCGGATGTTTCAATAGCAGCTGATGTAAACTTTTTTCTAATAAAATAGTTTTAAACATTCAAAATAACTTGATGCCATTTATTATCCTTCACTATAATTACCTAGAAAATTTGAGAAATATGACGTGAAATAAGCCTCGTATTGTATCCATAAAATTAAAATAGGATAGATACATTTTTGAACTAAAGTTTCTGTGCTCACTCCTTGCACTCCTGTGATGACGTAATAATAAAATATATCAACCAGTACAAAGAACCAATCAATTTGTCTCAACGAGGTAATTTTTTAAAAATGCACTGAAGAAAAACGTCCACTTTTAACCCACTGTCCATGAGAGTTAAATAGCACCTAATTTTGATGATTACCGATGTGCACTTGCTATTTTGAATTCTGCTATTGTCATTGGCAACAAATCTAAAAAAAGGTGATCCCAAATGAGCTCTTAAATTAGATGGAAGATTGGTTCTTGCTTGATGGTGGGCACCAAAGTAATCAAGTCAGCTGCATACTAGGAAAAATGTCAACATATGGTCACATCAGTTGTGACAATGTAAGGTACAAGTCACAGATGGTTGTTATCGTTGCAGGTGCTATTTTTATGACAAAATATCATAGAACATGTTCGTATATCCGATAGTGACATTTTTCAATAATTTCTTTGGAACGTTAGTTTGAGCTGCTTTAGCATGACTAGCAGTGATATATTCAACAAGAAATTAAGCTGAAACATTCATAATTTTATTGTTTAGAAATCCACTATGATGCCCATATTGCCTTGGAGCATATTGGTTGTCATCAACAATACCTGTTTCGATTAAGGTGATCTATGGTATGGGTAAAGTTTTCAAATCCTGCTTCAGTTGAAACACACATTTTAGGCAAATATTTAAAAAAAATTCATTAATTATTTAACTTGGGAACAGTCAATCTATTTTTTATGAAAATGTCTAAATAAAAAATTTAAAAAATATCTGAACATTTTCATAAAAAATAAATTGATTTTTCTAAAATTTGTGTTTGAACAGAAGACAAACACGAGTTTTATCTTAAAATAACTAGCATAGAAGAGCAATAGCAGTTTGTATTGTTCTCGAGGCTTGCTGCATTACTCTCAATTATCCATTTTTATAATTTAAGAAAATATGCTTTTTGGTTTAATGTTTTGACAGATTTATGAACACATTTGCAGAAACAGCAAACTGCATCGAAAAGCTACTTGTCAAAGTAGAACAACCAGATGTATTGCTTCATGACTGCATATCTATCACATCAATCAGAAAAACTCCTGAGTGCCCATATTAAGCCAATGATGATGTTAATTGCGCTTATCGATCTCTTTTATTGTTTTGTTGCACCATAAATAGTTGTTAAACACCTATTGTGGTTGCAGTAGAGAAAGTTAGAATTGCAATGATCAGCTCAATCTGGCAAAGAGTGTGACTTTGGGGTTTTTCTGTGTGCGCACACAACCAATAGAGTTCAAATTCATTATTAGCTAATAATGAAGTAAGGATGACGAAATAGCAGACACTGATGTTGGTGCGATAAAATTATATTGACGATATCGACGTGGTATCACGTATACGAAAGAATGAAAAAGACTTGGCGTATTTTTATAGAAGAGAGATGTCAATTTGTTTATATTTGGCAAATCATTTGATGGCTCTAAATCAACAACATACTTATTGATTGGATTTCTTATGAACTGATTGGGGAGGGCCTATCCTGTTAAGAATAGTTGCATAAGTGTTTGATAGAAAAATGTATTCTAATGTACAAGTTGGATGGGGGACTTTGTGCACTTGGATGCTTGTATAGGTGCCGATTGGACTTAGTGCATGTAATATTAAAGACAATGAAAGCTTTGATCTGACCAACTGATGCGTTGCTCCCAGTCATAGACTGCCAAATTGATGTTTTTTCATAATGTTGAGAATATTGGCTTTATTTAGCATCTGATGCTTGTTATTTCATAATTTTCAAGATGCTTCTGAGGTCTGATTTCATCAAAAGTGACATCCTTGGACTTATTCTGTGTATTTCATGATTCTAAACCTTTAGAAAAAAAAAATTGTTGATAAATTACCAATTGCTCTTTGAATATTTTTGTATTTCTTTATGGAAAAATATTTTTTTTTTGACTTGGTTGAAGCAATCTTTTCTTCAAACATGTCGATATCACTTTTGATGAAATTTGATAATAGCACATGCTACATATTTACTAAATGATTGGTTAGCAAGCATTGATGTTTATTTTGTGACAGTGAAATTGAAAAAATTAATATCATTTTTTTCAAGTTGACTAATATTTCTTGAGTTGCTGGCTACGTTTTTTTTCATAAATTTTGAACTAGAGTTTACTCGCATTGAATTTTGTATGTAAGTTATGTATCAGATGAGATGTACTTCTGACCTTTACCAATGATTCCTAGTCTAGAAATGGGTTTTGTAATTCTTCGTCCATACTTTTTTTATGAATCTATAATATTAGAATTTTCATTCTTCCTGTCTGATTATCATTATCAAGGTGTTAATGATATGAGTAGCGCCATTCTTCAATGCTAGTATTTTGTGATTTGAATTTCTAATCACACTTAACACTAGCCAGAGTATTCTGCAACCAAACAATTTTCAGATTTGTTCAAAATTTCACGAAGCCCATTTCACAGAGTGTTTAATTAGATAGATAGATTTTTTTCTTTAACTACATAATTATTATATAATTGACAATTTTTTTTTCTGATGAACATTTTAAGATTAGCGTTCTTGTTTTTGTCATATAGACCACAATTGGACTTTATATTCGTATAATTCAAGAATATAGAAGCTTGTGTTATTTCAACAAATTTCGCATTTACAGAAATTTTTTTTTTTCTTAACAGGAAAAGATACGAACATTTATTTGCTGCAAACTGTGTATTGCAAAATAAATAAATAAACAATAAACAAATATGATTTTTTCCCATTGCTTTCACGTGCTTAGCTATAGATATGCTAAACATTGAAAAGACAGCTATTTTTTTTCCAAAATCTACCACATTGAAATGTATTATCATAAAATCCGACATTAAACTATTTTATTCAACTAGAAAAAAAAAGTGTTTTCGATTATTTTAAAAGACAATAATAAATAAAAGCTATCATGCACTGTGTTTAAACATATTGAAATATCCTTGACAGAAATTCTGTGAAAAGATTAAACTTTTTTCCTCAATCTAAACCTGGAAATCGTTTCTTTTATCTGTATCAACAGCTATCAGTATAGCTTATATTTTTTTAATTAAAGATACATTGTATTTTCCAATGATGTTTAGGATCAGTGCTAGTCCGGCTAGACTTCCTGTTTTAATGTAGTTATCATTGATTCTTTAATATTTGAACAAAACATTTTATTTTCGGAAAAGTAATTATCTGGTTACACGAGTGCAGAGTTTTTTTAAGATATTGCTTTAATGATTAAACTGCATTGCAATTTAAAAGTGTCCATCTTCGGATATCTCTTATAGCAGGCTTTGCCAACCTGTTCAATTGGCAATTGAACTTAAGGCTCATTACATGTAGTTGTATAGTAAATAAATGGCCCTGACATTGTATTTCCTGTAAGTGTACAACGGAAATGTGATGGAAATTACCCAGACTCCAGGAATTCTTATCTTTTTGTAGGGAGAGATTGCTCTTTCTTCGTACATCCTAAATCAAACCAAATATCCATTCCATCTATAAAAATCACACTTGAAGTTAGACATGACTCCAGCCTACATGTATATACTGGATAATGCCACATTTATTAGCAAAACATTATAACTAGGGCTTACATGTAAAATAATACAAAGAAGATCAAATTCTGGAATGAACCTAATATTTCTAATTGTTTTAAAATATCGACAAAGTAATTTCTAAAAATTGTTGTACAAGTTCAAACTTGTATTATCAATGTGTTGCACGTTTCGTTTAGTTAACGATAGATGTCTGAGCTTCCGTATCCATGAATTTGTCAGAATACAGACAAGATATAATTCGAAAACGTACATTCATATTGTCTAGAATTTACGAAAAACTAATTTCTATTTTTTTCTAATTTTTTATAAATTTAATCTTGGAAACTGATAGGAACAAATGGAATGTACGAGGACCTAGAATAAATATTCTATTATTTGTTTAAATTTTTTGTTTAAACAGCATGAATGTATATGTCTGTAAAAGTCTGTAAAATTTATAATTTTAGATAGTCAGGTAAACTTTATGGACATATTTATATGAAATGGAATATACATACTATATACATAAACAAAAAAATTAAGCAAATAATAGAATATTTTGGCTAGGTCCTCATACATTCCATTTGTTCCTAACAGTTTCCAAAATTAAATTAAAAAATAATTTAGAAAAAAAAAGGCTTATTCTGGTATATCTGGTATAGTTCATTTCATGGAAATGTGTCTGTAAAGTTTATAATTGTACAGGTACTTGTAATATTTATGGACATATTTCCATGAAATGGAATATACATATACATGAACAAAAGGTTTAAACAAATAATAGAATATTTATGCTAGGTCCTGGTACATTCCATTTGTTCCTAACAGTTTCCAAAATTAAATTAAAAAATAATTTAGAAAAAAAAGGCTTATTCTGGTATGCAACCCTCTTAACAAGTTCAAACTTGTATTATTATATGGCGTTTAACATTTCGCTTGTCGCAATAGTTGTCTATATTTGTCCGAAAACAGACAGGATAGAATTAGAAGACGAGCCAAATAATGTATTTCAAATCGTTTAGAATTTCCGAAAAAAATAATTTCTAAAAAGTTAATAAAAACTATGTTGAACAAGTTGAAACTTGCATAATGAAATCCCGAGTTTCACTTAGTTGCCAATAGATGTCGCCACTGTGACCAAGGGTATTCTGGCTAATTCTCGCGGCGCAAGCGCGTAGCCACGGGATTTTTGTCAGCCATTTTTGTGGAATGTTTAGGTGGAGAGAAATGTGTTGTTGGTAACTTGGATACGAAATGACTGTGGACTTTTGTGAACATTTCTGGGTAAGTCCATAATTAATTTCAGCTAACTAACGCTTTTAGGAATGAAGAAAACCTAGGAAATCAGGTGTAGACAAACGTCTAACGTTGAACAATGGTTAAACAGCGAGGGGGGAGGCAGCTCTCCTTGCCACTTTTGACGTAGGCTAGCACCGTGATCGTACATGCAAAGAGCTTCAACTAGAAGGTTATGGAAATTTATTTAATTTTAAGAAGATTGTTTTTAAGCTTACTAAATCACCGGCGTTTTCTAAGCAAGGAATGTGAGGCAATATGTGGAGGACAGTTGAAATCCTCGTTACATGTTGCTAATGATGTTCTAAAAATACAAAGCTAATTTGACGATGCAGAACAAATCTATAATGAAATGGAACCTAGACGACCCAGAATGTGAATATATACGCATGCATGAATCAGATAACTACTGGTGGTCAAAGGGTTTTTAACTCTTTGCTTCGTGTAGTATATGTGCAATGCGCATTAGTTAGTGCAATGGTTAAACTTGGCTCGTAAGTTTGTGAAAACACGTTATTACAGCCTATGTTTGCTAAGGAAAGTAAGCTTTAAAATAATAAAAAATGATAGTTGACATATTGCATGTAACACCTCAATTTGTCAGCATCACCATTAGTCTGCTGGCATTGATTTGTTTGATCAATATAATAAGAATCCTGGCTGCCATCTTTGAAAATTATTAATATTAACTTTGCCACAAAATCAAAACGATTATAAACATAGATTCTAGATTATGTTCAGATACAGTGCGAATGTAATTATTCCCTGCAAATCGACATGTTGTGTTTATTGGAGTTGGCATTATGGCTTTATTTTCAATGCGTATAAAATGTGGATACTGTACACATGTTTAGGCTATGCTTATGATAGAAGTGCAAAAGTTGCCTGTATCTAAATTACTAAATTAATAATAGCTCGTATTTATTTCTTAAAATCGAGTTAGCAGGCGTTTTGACACCACAGTGTTATTTTTAGGAAGAGGTTTATCTTTACCCTTTATGAACTAGCTACCTCCATTCTCCAGTAAACAGCTCTCTCTTTGATCACTCGTGAATATCTAGGCCAGACTAGAAATTTCTTACATGTACACATGTAATGAATCTGTTTTTTTTTTCCCTTTTCTAATTATAATTTCTTTCAAATAATGCACCCAGAAATAAGTTGCCACTTGCTAGTAGCTCTAGCTGACTAAACTTCAAAACATTAACTATTGAGGTTACGATTTAGTTAACTTTTTAGACTGAATTAAAAGATTCTGAATTTATCTTTAGATTCAATTATATCACGATGATGCTGTGAGTTTTTTAAAGAAATGCTGGAAGAGTCTCGTAGAAAATTAGTGGATATTTTGTTGACCGACTACAGCTGATTTTTTTTCTTTCAAGAAAATGCTAAAATGCATGTACTTCCTGAATTATCCATCAAGAATCCTTTCTAGTGGTTTGTATTACCCAGACGTTATTAATCAAATACTGAAAATGGGGTCAACCTACAGCTAGTTTTTTTTTAATAGATCCCAACTAGATGTTCTTGAATCTATTATACACAAGCTTTGATTTGCAAAACCGTCGTGGAAATCCGAGATGATCATTAACGATCATGTTCGCACCAAAAAAAGAGGCTTTGCAGATTGGCCATCACAATTAATGACTCGCACTAGATCAGAATAAATATTTAATAGATGTAATTCCTCAAGGGTCTTCAAACCTATAATGTTACGCTGACTAGCAAATTTGATGCTGATGCTGGTGTTAGGCTACCTATTATAGTTGCCAACAATGCAATGGCCAATCATTTTTTCTGCAGACCTGCTTTGCAGGCCATTAACATTTGTTTGACAACGCATATTTCCCTTTAGGGATTCACTCCAAATGAAAATTTAGTCCTGCTGTAGGTTACACCAGTTAAAACGGCGGAAGTAATTCTTTAACGACTTCCTGATTTCTAATCCTGATATGTTTTGGTTGAAAAACGGTGATGATTAGATGGGATTTATACCCGAGTGAAGGGCACTGTACCCTTAGAAATCATTTTAAGTTTTTGGTGAAATTTAACCTTAGTAAGGTTTAGTATTTTGTAGTAGGCCCTACCATGACATTTTTTCTTGTCTGCTCGAATGCCAACTATTTCGAAAATCTTCAAGTGCAGCACTAGCCTTGCTTATTCTCATGTAGGCCTACATGTACATGTACTTCAAGTTAATTATGATTGGTCAACGTGTCATCCGTTGTCAAATCTTGTCATCTCGAACATTTCAATTTGTGAAGGTTAAAATAATTGAGCGACAATGGAGTGAGAAGTCG
Source organism: Xestoiulus laeticollis (assembly GCA_034698905.1). NCBI lineage: Eukaryota > Metazoa > Arthropoda > Diplopoda > Julida > Julidae > Xestoiulus > Xestoiulus laeticollis. The sequence continues at coordinate 6,345 of JAQGCC010001206.1, read as the reverse complement.
TGCATATTATTTGGCTCCCTGGTGGCGCACTTGAAGATCATTGATAAGATTGCTGATGAGCATATGACAAGGACAAATATAATGATTAAGGCTCCTAACAACATGTTTCTATAACGTAAAATGTGATTTTGAGTAAGGTCAAGCTTGTTTTTTTTTTTTTTTTTTTTATTAAAAATTAAGGAGACTGAAATTATAGGGACGAATTTTTACATTGAACGGACCTGGGTATTTTTTTTTTATCTTAATCTTGTGCTAGGAAATTTCCACTTGCCAAGTTGTGAGCTGGAATAGTTGCCTGAAAATGCACTGATTTATTGTGACGATCAATTCACGGGATGAAAAAAAATTAATATGGTTTATCGTAACATTCCTTGAATCAATTTTTGATGTCTGTGGCACCTGTTGGAATCTAGAGTAGGCCTAGATTTATCTGCTAAAAAGATTTTTAACCTATCAATGAGCCTGTCTGCTTTTTAAATTAATTTCAACACAAATTAAAATGTCTTTTGTTGGTCTGTGGCATCACATTGATTTGTTTCATTAAATGCATTCAACACTATTTTTTATGGTCATGCACGTTGGGAAATGTGCAGTGTTTGATGGAAAAATAATTGGAAACTTGAAAATGTCTGTCGTTTGCAATTTCCTGTAGGCTACACAATGTAATTGTGTGATTAATACTATGTTCTGTCTAAGTGAAAGGGTTAATACCACTAGTAATGTAAGTAATAAGTAATAATAATTGTAGGCTTATCTATTTATATACAACTGCAGCTTGATTTTGTTCTAAGCTTGACTCATATTTATGAATTGGGAAAGGAAACATTCTGATAAAAGATTATAATGTAGGCCTATTGTTCAGAATAGATTTTCATTATTTTGGGGTGTTATTTTCTGGTTTTCAGCAAAGTACAAGCTTGCTATACAGTTCAGTATACTGGTTCATGTTACAGTAATTTAGTGATGAAAATGTATCAATTACTAACATTTGCATTATAACTTCAAAGCATACACTGGTCAAAAACTCCATAGAAAACAATAGAGAAATTCCATTGGTCTTGTTGGTGTCTATCATTCTATTGACTTTTTATTAAAACAGTTCAAATCAACAGGACTTCTATGATCCTATTGTCAACCATAGAAACCAATGGGCCAAATTACTATAGAAAATTAATGGGCCAAAAAAAAAAAAACAATACAACTTTTGACCAGCGTATCCATTCATTGAGTGCAAAGGGTTGCCTTCATTGTAAAAAAAATTGTTTTTCTTATTTTTAGGGTGAAAAAAATAATGGATTCGATGTTCTGTATCATAATATGAAATATGGCCAGGTGGCATGTAAAGAATTAGTGGATTTTTTCAGAGAAAGGTAAGTTTGTCTTCTGTGCTGAGTGAACTTATTTGATGCACTGACTACAAACCCATAATGATGTAATTACAGGTGTAAGTAATATAATTTATACACTTTATGAATTAAAGGTTAAACTGTTTAGTCTTTTTCCATTTGCTTTTCAAAAGGGGATCTAGTCCAGAAAAAAAATTAGTCACGTTATACCGCTGATGCATGCGATTTCAAATCGGCCTTTTTGATATCTCCCGATTCTTATAAAATGCTTCTTACCAGAACTTGATTTTATTGCGTGAGTTGATTTCATTGAACTGGATTTTTTTGCTGTTAAGAGTATTTGAAGGTTACCAGAATGCCCTGGTGTCTTTGCCATACAGTGACGTGGGTGCAGCCGATGAAAGTAGGAAACCCTGAAGGCAATACCAAAATTGATGTTCAGAATATCATTATTTTGGGGTGTAGAACAGCTTGATTTGCCTGGTTTTCATCACTTGACAAGCTTGCTAATACTGGTTCATGTTACAGTAGCCCAATTCTGAGGCCTTGACAATCCACATCATATTGTCCATAACTCTGATATAACCTTAATAAATGAAATATTAATTGCACTTGGGTACAGAAAACATAACTACCAAAACGCTCATCTTGTATTTAAAGTTGAATTTATAATCAGTTAGCTGCAAAAATATTTTGATTAAACTATTAACACATGTTTATACATGTAGGTTCATATTGGATAGGTCAAAACCTGATTTCAATAATATCACATTACCTCACCTCGTTTTTAGCACCATGTCGTTGTTTGATTTTTATGTTATAATATTCTTATCAAACAACAATTATCAAATTATTTTTTTTATCAATTTAATGTGTTTATTTCATTTGAAATTATAAATATAATGTAGGCTAAGTTTAAAAGGGGTCTAAAAAGATGGAGGAGTACTGATGTAAACGCTGGCCATTGTCCCAGTGTTCTATTGGAGTACACTTAATATCGAAAGCAAATGGTCATTCAATTTTAATTAGTTGGTCATCATATTCTATTTAAAATTTGTTATCATGAACATCACATATGCATGTTGAAGTATCTAAGGCCTTGGCCTGCAAATTGCAAAGCTCAGATTCCATTCATAGTGTTATAAGTTTTGATTTATTACACATGTTTGCAGTCAAAAGTTTTGTTTGGAATAGCAATGGATTATTAGTGAAATATAAAGTGCCTGTGTTCTTTCGCCCTTCATTATTGTTATCTTAACTTTTGTTATCAGTTAAATCCTAGTGTTTATTTACGTTTATTTTGGTTTTATTGACAGTGTAATTTGGGAGGGAGAAACGAATGTGTTATGTGTTATATTCATTTACTAAATTCGGTTAATATACCATTGGGTAGGAAGGGGCACACGTTGCACCTCCCTTCAATCCCTACTAAATAACCTTTCTAAACAAACTACTGTACTACCTACTATACTGTACAAACTACTGTAGGGCTTATGTCAAAAGACCCATGGCATGCAGGAGAGGCGTGACTTGCATTAAGATTGCTATGAACAAATGGTTTAATGCCAAAATCATTAAAATTGAAAAATGTACCTGTAAGGTGTGACCGTTTACATAAATCAACCGTAAAGTATGATTCACAGCACACGTGCCATATTTTTCGTGCTCAGCTGTGTCAATTCATTGCTAAATAGCACGCTACATATCCCATATGTTTAGTTTTATCAGCCGTATTTGCAAGCGACAAAGTTTACATTTTCGTGGTAATTCAGAAATGCCACATTATAGGATTGAACCATCAACTTTGTGAAGCATGACATCATTGATACATAGCCTAGCTATTGTATACATATGCAGATAACATCTTGATGACAAGTTGTTTCAAACGGGTACATTCCACACATAGGCCTACCCATATTATATTAGGCGAATGTGTTATATGGGTTTATACCTTCCTGGTATGTATTAAACAAAAAATAAGCAAAAATAAACTCAAACTAATACAAAGGAACAGATTTAATTCTCACAAACTAAAATATCAAACAATCACACAAGGGGGAAAAGCCCACAAAAGGGGTAAAAATCCCTAGTGGTAAGCAAATAACATAGCCTATTATACAGTAGACTATAAACTGGTTAACTATAGGAATCTCATGTTCTTGGGTCATTACAATCAAAAACAAAAATGCACAGACTTACATGTACGTTCATAAAGAAAAGTTGTTGCAACCCTGAGTTTCGACGTAGTTTTGTCTAAAGAATTCTCGACTTTTATTCAAATTCCACTTTTATGGAGTTTTTATTGGATACTAGATTAGTCGTAATTGATGAAAATGTCGCTGAAACAGCGGCCAAAAAGAAAATGTCATTCTTTTTATTACCTCGCCTTTCTCTCGAGATATAAAGCAGAAAGACCAAATTACACAAAGGCATCATTTATGCAAGCTTTATTTCTAATAGGCTATACAATGTCTCAGCCAGTCCTTATATAACAGTCTTTAGTGTCACACCTCAGGTAATTTCCTCCATTTTCCATAATGACATCGCTATTTATAAAACAGGAGCCTTATATTATTTGCAAAATGGATTTGCCAGCACATGACCTATAGCGTGTTTTCACTTGGTAAGCAAGGTCACCTGGCAAAGTTGCTTTGAATGCAGGAACGCAAGATGGAGAATTCAATCAATATAATGTGCCATTACCTCTTTACCTAATTTTATGCAATGATCAACATCAAAAACCCAAGTTTCCTGCGAGGTTTTTTTGAGGGCATATGCGATGAATCGTGGTATTTTTAGTTCAAATAGCCTACTCCCAATAGACTATCATTTTAAATATGCTGTAATTTTTGCATCCATATAGGCCTATCATTAAGTTTATTGTGATTTTAGAAAAAAACATGGGACATAGTAAGCTGTACAGACCTGCAATATAGCCTAATGCTTTGGCATTGCTCCTGTAGCTTACCTGTGCAATGCCTGTTGTTCCTGAAACTACGTGCTACAATTGTGATTTCTAAGCATTAATAATTTGAAATTGCAAATTTACGTTTTTTTGTTCTTTATGAATGCCTGACTTGCTCCGTATTGTTCTGGAAGAGAATGGAGATGATGTACACCTACCAGTAACTCTTTTATTTGCCTATAGGACGGAGGCACGCTCCGTTTGACGCTTTTTTAGAATGACGAGGTCCAGATGACACATTCAGTTGTTAATAGGCAACAGGGAAAAAAACTGCTGCAGGTTTGTCCTGGCAACATTAAGAAGTCATTGACCACAATGGCATTACAATGCATAAGTCCCACAAGTGTGAAGTACCTGAATGCGTGTGAAGGAGACATTTAAATACAACTATGTTGATGGCAAACTTGTGTGTGCATCCTTAATCTGCTTTAACTCTTGTTTTTTTGAAAACTCCGAAGACGACATGAGGTCTAGCCTATTTACCCTTCCAAAAGGTTTTAAACATACTGTATACGAGTTGTATTTAGCCTATATGAAGGATGGCACATCATGAACTTTGCATACTGAAATTGCTTTCATCAAGGCAATGTTTCATTTATTTAGCATAAAACATAAAATGCAAATGTTAAGCAAACCGCACGTAGGCCAACATATATCAACAGAAACAGGTTGAAACATTACCAAAATGAAGGTTTTTATGTTTTGGGTGTAACTATGCCTAAGTGAATAGAGAAAAACATGGAACATAAAAAAATGTCAAAAAATGTAAAGCAAATTGAATCAATGTTATCTATTGATCACATAAAACAGTAAGGGCCATAAACTTAAAACATGTATCTGATAAATTACCAAAATTTCAAAGAAAACTAAGCTATTGAAGCCAGCAATTTGAAGATAATGAAAAATGGTATTCTAAGGGTACATGTACATGTAATAGAATTATACTTTATTCAGTAGCCTATATAGGCTGTTCACTGAACTAATTTTAGGAATAATATCAGATAATGTACATGTATGCTTATACAGTAAATTAACAGGAATGAACTATTGATTTTCTGTCATTCGTTAGCAACTTGTTATTCAAATATTTCGTGAAATGTGCATGTTTTGTAAACATGGACGTACATGTGACCATAAGAATTCCAATTCATGCTTTAAAGTTAGACCAAAATCACGGTCTTGCAGTAAAGATTCTTTTAATAATATCAAGAAATGTCAACAACCTTGTATCTATCCCTACAAAAGGAACTGTTGTTGGCGAAAATGGTCTTATGAAGTCGATTGATCATTAGGATTTATTTATTTCGAGTTCCACTGAGCTTAGCTATCGGGGTTAGCTTACTCGCAATCCGCTCTCCTATATGTTCCTGAATCTTTCTGGGGAAGTAAATCGATATTTTACGTTTGGCTAGACTGGGTGCTGCTTATGCAATAGGGAGAAAGCTAGACATGACCCTGTTGGACAAACATTACTTTAAGCGGGATTAATGTGTGCACACCTGAAATCTGATTTGCTTAAGTTGATTGAATATCATGCGGTTTAGGATATCACAAGCGGAAAATCATAAGCTTTTTTCTCTCCCATTTTTTGTTGACTTCTTCCCCTTTGTGTCCTTGAGTAAACCTGCTCAAGTTGGGTGCAAAGACCTGTGCGTGTGCATCATGTAGGCTGTGATTTATAATAATTAACGAAATGTTTCATGCCCTAGCTAAAGGAAGCGGTGACTATGTGCTATTTTCACGAAAAGAACACCGATTTGCTACGGACATGGTTGCATTCATCAATAATGCATTAATGTTGAATGGAATCTTTAGTTATCACATATTTCATATTAGGGTAGAAGGTGATTGCAATAAGTTTCACAAGGCTAAGTGTTGCAGAAATGTTTCCATGTTCAACAGGTGCCTTTACTCCTAAAGCTGCGTTCACACTGCGCGAAAATGGGAAACAAGTTGAACGAAAACCAGACGACTGTGGTAAACGAGAAAAACGATGCTAAAAAACGATGCTAGAAAACGAACTTTGGACGCTCG
>JAQGCC010001205.1:0-25589 GCA_034698905.1 Xestoiulus laeticollis | reverse complement strand
CAAATGAGAAGGAAAACTACTACGACTTTAAAAGTGTAAGCAATTTTCGGAAGACGTCGTTTGTAAGTCCCTATTAAAAGGTTTTACAAGAAAAACTACGTTTTTTTATACTGTATTATTTAAATTAAATTTGCACCCTACATGAGTAAAGAGTTGCTAAAATTTAGATCAGAAATTGTTCAAAGACGAAGTTTATTCTGTTTTTCAAAAAAGACATGAGCTTATTTCACGTTTTTGACTTAGTAATCTTATGTATCCTGGAATTCTCTTCTTATATTAATTTTCATGATATATAACATTAATGAATTGTGATGTCCAAACAAGTTCTTTGATCTTTTAGGAAATCAAGTCAACAAAAATAGTTTTATACACATAATGGACTTGCTCTTTGGATGCATGTTTGCACTAATTCGCAAATGATTTAAGATTTTGATAACGATTTTGCTTCCTTATAATCCCCTTAATTAAGGGGAATTTCCTGGTTTTCGGTGTAGGAAAATTAAATTTTACTGATCAAATTGGGCGATATAATGAGAAAAAAAAGCATATGTAATTCTTGCGTGCTAACTTAATGGCCCGTTTAAAAACTAAACGAAATGGTGGTAATTCTGAACTTATTTAATCAATTAAATTTTTTTTAAATTTGAAAGAGGTGTCTAAAAGAACTTGATACCTCGGAGCAAACTAAAGTATAAATTAAGGTAGTAAAACTTGTTATTCATTACACAAACATGTACCTGGCTGGGAAAATTTGTTGATTTCAATGAAAAACTAAAATAGTTTTATAAAGTTTAGATGGGCAGTAAATTTGGGTCACATCTGGGGACGAACTGACCCCAAGGTATTATTAGCCAGTTTTCGATAATTAAGAAAAAAAAGTTTGTTAACATGGTTAACTCCTTTAATTACCTATTTAATAAAAAAATTAATATAGTTTTTATGCTACTGTCTGTAGACGCAAATAGGTCTATTTGTCTAGTTTTAATGTCTAGAGTTAAGTATGAAGTAGGAAGACAACAATTTTTTGTCGATAATTACGATAAATGCTATTCAGCACAATCTCAAAACACTTAGTGTTAAAAAAGAAGACAACATACACGATAAAACAAGATTATTAACGATTTACAAGTCTGGAAATTTTTATGCAATTTCAGATTCTCAATTTCTGTGAGAACCCTAGTTGAACTCTATTGATTAGTCTATTCCAAGTTTCAAAAGTTTAATTAACAGGTTTTAATGCCAATATAAAATAAGCCAAATCCAGGTGCTGAAATAATTAACTACTAAAACAATAAGATGAAACGCAAAGTTTATGTTAAGGTTATAAAATGTAATTAAGAGTGATTGTAAGGAAAAGTTGTTCAACATGGGTGCTTTTGAATGTTTGTTTTTTTTTTTTTTAAATGGCAGATTCATAATTTAACCATTGCGTTACAATGCATGGATTTACAGTTTGTAGCATTAAGTAATTAAATGGTTTATCTTTCGTTATCTAACTTAGGTTTGTGGCTGAATTTACACGGGAACCGAACAATGGGATATTTCTGCTTCTGGATTTTTTAAAAACGATTCAGTTACCTGGCCAATCTGAGAAAAAAGAGGAAAACAACAATCAAAGTGGAACGCTGAGAAACAATGGAAATCCAACGAAGAAAACTCTGGTGAGTTTGAGATAACCCATTTTCAGAAAATTCTTATACAAGTCATTTTAAATGGGGTGGCAAAACTGCATTGCACTGTGCTACCGTACAATAAATAGCCTACCATTGCCCAGTTCAGGGTTAAGCAAATTTCAATCATGACAATAAATTGATGACTAATTCGAATACAATCGGCTCTCGATATAACGAACAGTGGCTGGTCTCAAAATGCCTATACCTCTCATGTACCTCTCTCAATAACGAACCCCTCTAAATAACGAACGGTTTGGCTGGTCCCTTCATTATCTTACAATACTAAATGACTGTTTATAACGAATGGCAATTCGATGTCGTAGGTCAGAGACAAAGAATATCATGTTGTATCATAAGCAGTGATCAGATTCATATTTTCATTGATTTTAAGAATTGGTTTTAAAAGTTGATAACTTAAAACATTCTACCGCTTATTTAAGGGGTACTCAAAATACTGCGAAGCAGCTTTAGTGTGAATACACTCTCCAGCTTTTGGCAAAAAATACTGTCAGAAGTACTGTTGGGGTAAAAAAAAACTGTCATTTCAGTCTGTAAAATTTTATAGGTGTCATAAAAAGCCATGAAAACTACCTAGCAAAAAAAAAAAAAAAATATTATGATGTCTCAGCATAACGAACGCTTGATATAACGAACGAATGTCCCATCCCCTATAAGAAATCTCAGGTTAGACAGTTAGTCTTTGCATTCATGTACATCAGTCATGATTAACGAATAATTCAATCATTAATTTATATTGCAATTGATCAATCATCAATTGGAAGATCCAAGACTAATGACTAACCAAGGATTCATTAGTCACTAGTTACTACTAATGTATATAATGATTTATCATTAAACCTGATTGATTAATCGGCTAAATATGCGAATCTCTAAAAATACAAGATTGAATTTAAACGTTGAATCATAAAGTTTAGAGCCATACCAAAAAGGGAAATCCACGAATTTTATTGGCTATTTCTTTTCCGGATTGTTTGCTATTTCTGGTTGCTTACAAGAGGCTATCAGAAAAAAATAACCCAAATAAAAAATCCTACAACTGTTTTTTAGAAATAATTTAGATATAGGATACCTAACTTGTTTGTAAATTTAGGTGTTGACTACAACTGACAAAAACCAAATACATAATTGCATTTTCTGACGAAAAACTAGCAGGATGCCAAAGTAGGTAAAGTTAGTCATCACATTATACAAAATACCAGTAGGACTTCTGGTATCATCTATCTAAATCTCGATTGGATTAATCACTAGAAAAGGTTCTATAATAAATCTGAAAAAAAAGAACAAAACTATTAAAGCCAAGGTGCTTTAAACGTGTAATGAAAGTTTCTGTACCAAAATGCACAAGACCACTTTGACCTTAATTTTCAAACCTAAATTCCACCTCCTTCGTTTAATTGAACCTAAAAACAAGCACTTTGAAGGGGGCTTGCCACACGCATTCCACAATCACAACGCCTATCTAATTTCGTTAACATTTTTACGATGCCCATACGATCTTCATCAGATCCAATAGGGGTGTAATATTTAATTAGACCCATATATTTTAATCCCCCTCAAATTGGACGTTTTGCAATGCAGCCCTCCCTTACAGATGCCAATGGTACATGATATACTATCAAGGTTCAGGCACGATAGGGTGCAGCGGGAGTCATTAAATCAATCTGTTTTTAAATATTAGGACTTAACAACTTAAAGTCTTAGTACTTTGTCTGATCCCCAAAATGCTGCTTTACTAATCCGTCTAAAACTTATGCAAATTAGCAAAGTGGACAAGGATTTAGGATTAACACTTGGTATTGTGGATCTCGACACCCTCACGATTTTCTATCATTATTTCGAGCTATGCCATCACCCTCCAATGTCCTTTAATATACCTATTAAGATCAACAGAGTCAAAAGTTTAAAAAATAGGGCAAGAAGGACATTTAAAAACCCATTAATACATGTGTACTTGTATCGTAAAAAACTGGGTTTTGCCTATGAGATAAAATGACATTAACGAGCAGGATGATAATGTAGTTTTTAAAATCTTATCCCATTTTGCCATGTAATCACGCGGCTGCACAAAACGAGTTAATATATGATTAAACAGAAGCCTGTATTAAAAATGCATGCAAGTTTCTGTAAGGAATTGTTAATTATTATTAACATAAATTGAATTTACTAATCAACTCTTTTTTGAAGAAAATGTTAAGTACACGATAAGAAAATGTACAACATTGGCACGAGTATACCGAATGAAATAATTATACCATTTTCTTAAAATGTTCATTTGGGCTAAAAATACCAGAAACACCTGTTTGCTAATTATAATTTTTAATAAGGTTCATCAATGCTTTGTAAATATGACCAAATGCAATGTTTTGATATGGCGATATCGTTGCGATATCGTAGCGATATCGTAGCTGTCGTGTCGTTTTCATGGGATTAGCTATAGGCTATTATTAATGCACATGTATCCATATTCATGAACCTGTTGTCATGTAACTTGTGATCCCATTATAATACACTTGACATCCATTCTTCAACTCTAGTGTTTAATTAATTTTATTCATTTTGGTTCCTTGTTTTCCAGGCTGATGAATACGAGTGTCTGTTAAGTTTAAAACACGCATCACGATATCTGGTAAGTTACCACCTGAGAGCATAAACACAGTTAATTAGCATAAAAAGCACCGCAGTGTAGCGTTACAGGTCAGCGACTAATACCTCCAACAATGGACGCCTTTAGGCCTAATGGCCAGTCATGACGTCAACAAAAACGCTATTTTGACCAGTCATCGCTATGATTAGATTCATAAATTATTATTAGTAAAACGAGGAATCTTTTTGCATAAAAAAAGGTAAAAGACAAATGGATACCGGAAGGATCTGCGTTATACCATTATTAATTATCATTGCATGATAACCCCCAACTGCACCTTCTTAAATACTCTTCCTAAACATCAAACCTTCACCTTAACTAATTTAACCCTTTTTAAGGAAACTAACCTTATCACCTTAACCACTATAACTCAGGAGTGGCTTCAAAGACAACAAGGTCGAATATATATAATTTTAAACACAAATTTGATGACTGAACACCCCCATAAGAGGTGACCAGTTTTCTGAATTTTCACCAAAATTCAATGGACACCAATTGAACTGCAGTTGCATATGAAACTATATATTGTTTTTAAGCAGTTGTCAAAGGTCACTAGGTAGGCCTTCTTAATCTATATGACCCCAGATAGTTTAAAATCTTCGCATTAATTGCAATAGTTTGATTTGCTTTGAAATTTCAGGTAGTTATCAGATATATTTAAAAGTTGTAATGAGTTTACTTTAGTTGGCTGTGCAGAATATTAGCGATAGCAGCCTAAAGTACACTTCTACCTTTAAGTTTTGCCTTTAATGTTATACAGTGAAACCTGCTGATGATGATCACCCGAAAAATGGCCAAATTCGGTCACTGTATACAGGTGGTCACAACACAGAGAATTTGTATGAAGGAAACCACACATGTTTGCATTAAAACAAATTTATGAAAAGTGATCACTATACAGAGGGGGTCACTGTACAGAGGGAATCAAAAGTTTTCTTTTCTGGATTTGTTTCATATGTTTTTGTACAAGATGTAGTAGTCAAAACGTTCAAAAAAATTATTTAATGAAGAACTTGTTGATATTGATAGTTTAATTGTTTTACATTTGCATTTTGTTTGATTTATACTAAATAAACGAAATTTACGATCCACAAAATTCATGATTTTACACGAAAATTTCACTGTTCGGAGTCTTGTAAATGCTAACGCCTTCCAAGCTCAAATTATAAAAAAATTGTTTGAGCTTGTTAATTATCTCAAAAATTTAATTACCATCCTAGCCAATAATGAAAGCTTTATTCATTAGCTTGTTTTCAACGCTTTTGAAAAGTGAAACTTCATAGCCCGTGGCTTACAAGGGCGAATTTTCCTTCACATAGTTTCATAATTACTATGGAAAATAATACAAGCCCATCATGACTTTGTTACAATACTTGATAAGAATCGAGTTGAAATATTGACGGGAAGATTCCATGGGGTAATTCTTAAAATCCCAATTCAAATTGGGTTTTTGTCTTACACTTCCAACGTTGTTGGCATTTCAATACAATTTCTTTTGTTTACCATTTGAAAACCCCATGATTGCGGTTTTTAGTAATAAAAAATAATCTCGGACATATCTTAATTGAGGGCAACTTGCCTGTAAAAAAGAGCATTTGATGTTTTTAGTTAAAATAAATCACGAATCTAATAAGAAAATTGCTCAACGAGGCAAACCACAAAATTATATCCCAATGTGCTACTTTCTGCGAAATACAAAATAAATAACAAACAATGATTTCTCATTTTAAAATTGCTGATTAATACACTGTCTACTCGTTATGCAATTTTTAGAAACTACCTCAATGACCCAAATAATAAAAATTGAAACGTGTATTTTCTACCCTAGTTTCGTACAAAAGTTTTGACCTGTAGGTTAAGCAATTCATCGAATTTGTGAACTGGAAATAAAATATTTCCAATCTTGTTAACACTCCCAAAAATGATTTACTAAACTTTATAAATATAATTTAAAAGAAAAATGAGTAGCAATTAACCTTTTCAAAAGCATGACCTTTTTAATCCATCAATACAGGTATGAAAAATAAAAATAAATAACCGGATTACAAAATAATGTTCACTTGAAAAATTGAATAAATTTAATAACTATTTTCTAATATTCCTTGTTTTGAACTAGAATTTGAAACAGTATAATGTTTTAAACTGTATTTTATTGTATTTTATATTGGCTATAATATTTTATATCCAGTCTCTATTGATATTTCACATGTTCATGTCATCATAATATATTAAGAAAATAAAAATACTTTAATTTATATAAGAAATGAGTTTGATGGGATAATAAAAAATCCCTGAAGCCTAATAAACCTGTAATTATTTGGGTTATTCAATATATTTTCCGGTCATTAAAATGATCGGACATCTAGCTATTTTTACTTGTATTTTTTTTTAATAACCTACATTTTGTTACTTATCTATCATGTTATATACATTTCAGCATTTTTTAAATTAGTACGTTTAAAAATTTGACGACCTGGTTATCTTGACATATCTATATTAATGCCTGTTTGAATTGTAGGTTAATGATTGTAAAAAAGTGTGACGACTAATTTAAAACTACACTGTTTTAATTCATTAATTGCTTTTATTTTTAAGGAAACACTGAAACGAATCATGGAGCATCCTTCTGGAGTTTTCTTAGTGGCATCTTGTGCTTTGAGCAATTTTATGAAATCAAGAATCGTTGCACTTGAGGTAATTTATATATTCTGCTAATAACATGATGTAGTCAAAAATGAGCATTATAATTTTAATTTTGTTTTAAATTTACTTTTTTTCAGATTTTGATCAAGGCTTGTGAATTAGGTATGGAAGGACACAATCACGTGGAAAAGGCAATGTGTACGTTACGATTAAGATTCGGAGAACCAGTGAGATTCAAGTTCCTAGTGGGGATGCTTAACAGTCCTGGAAATAAGTCGTTAACATTTCAGGTATGAAAAAAATACTAAATTTGTTAAAATGACAATTTTTATAAGTTTAGAAAAAATTTGAGAAATCAGTGGTAGAAAATGTTGTGCAAGTAGCCTACTGCAATATAAATTTCCATGTCATTATATGCTTTATGAATTAATGGATATTTGCCTCACAATACAGAAGGTGGTGTATTAATTAGTACTAAATATCAAAGTGTAAATTTGTGTGCAGTATTAACATGCATTGAAATGCAAATCTCTGTTCTTTAGATCTTATTTTAAGTTTTATTACCCAATTATTTAAAAAAAAACTAAAGAACTACTGTTAATTAGGTCAAATGTCATTATTTGACTTTTTTAAATAATCAATCACTATATACAAAAAACTTATTCACTAATTAGTCGTTATGTAATACATATTGGCTATATAAGTATCGTTATCAAAATGCATTATTTAAAATGTGCCAAATGTTCTGATAAGTCTTTAAAGGAAATGTTTCTGCAACTGCCATTCAAGCCAAATACGATATTTATTTCCACTTTTTGCATGTCCAGTTGCATAAATATGTCAATCAAACGAGGTATTAATCAATGATTGAGTCATTAAGATAGTCCCTTAATGATTTACAGGAAAGTTATTTCTAAGATTTCTATCTATGGTCACCCAGACATAGGTGGGGCGGGATTTTCTTTGGTTTATAAAATTACCGAACAATTTACTTGATTAACCTACTTTAAAATTTAAAACGTAACTGCGAGTTGCTCAATGCTTAGTAATATATTTGAAATTTATTATAAAATGTATTTCAATATGAAATATGCACATTGTATGGTAAAATATGCATTATAACCTAAAGGCGTTTGTAAATGCAATTTGAAATGAGCAATGTATTACTTTCAAAAACATTTAATACTGAATTTGTCTACTGCCCAGGCCACGAAATCTATCATGTTTAGTTGTATACTAAATACAGAACCACCTCTGCTCATGCGCGAGTGATGTCAATTTTGTCTTTTGCCTGTGCATGCGCAAATGACGTCATTTCAGCAGCTCCTCAAACATGCTGGTCTGTATTAAGCAATGAGATAGACTAGGGATAGAGTGTTCAACCCTCCTCTCTCTTGAGGCAATTTGAACTTGCGGTGGCCATCTTTGTTCATGGCAAAACATGGACGTGCTCGCTGAATCTAATGCATAGACAAGGTATTTTCCTTGCTGATCCTCTTGTTTTTATGTGAGATTACCTGTGATTTGTTTATGTCTTAATTGAAGTTTGGTGCCTTTTTAGTGTATATTGTGTGTATTTATGACCCTATGTGCATGTTTAACGAGCACGGTCCATAATAAAAGCGTCCATATAAAATATTATTAATATATAGAGTAACATATTATTATTATTATATATTATATAAAATATATATATATATATATTTATATAATATATTATATAAGATATAAGAAATATAATATATAATATATAATAATAATAATATGTTACTAATATATATAATAATAATATTACTCTATATATTAATATTTTATATGGACGTTTTTATTATGGACCGTGCTCGTTAAAAATGCACATAGGGTCATAAATACACACAACATACACTAAAAAGACACCAAACTTCAATTAAGACATAAACAATCACAGTTACTCACATAACAAGAGTTTCCGCAAGGGAAAATCCTCGTCTATGCATTAGGTTCAATGAGCACGTCCATGTTTTACACGTCCATTGGTTTACAAGGCAGAGCGGTGGCGTTCAGCACTCTATCCTTGGTATTAAGGCTTGGCTGAAATTAAGAAGCTGAATGCATCAATCAGATCATACCATTGCTTTATTTAGATCACGTGTTCAGTGGTCATATCGCAACAGCGCTTCATTTAAATGACATTCATGATCGATAGATGCATTGCCATAATCACATTACTAGGAATTTGTCCGATTTTTATTTCGTTTAAGACAAGATCGAATTAGTGCCTAGGCTATAGTTACACTCTGTATACTCTTGAAAGTGTTTGTATTATAAAATTTATTCTATATGATATCATTTGTCTAAATCAATGGAAACTAGGCGTTCCCATATTTTGTTATTTAAAAAATATATAGAACGGAAAAATATGTGATTAGATGTAATTATACGAGAAACGGGACTGAAATTTGTGCATTTTCGCGTTCCTATTCACACAGGTTTAACTTGATAGGCATTTCAGAATGCATGGTTATATTCTTCAGTAATCACAATGATGTAGTTTAGTATAAAACCTATTTTCAGAGTCTATTGATTTTGAAAGCCATGAACCAAATCTTTACAGATTCATCCATTGGTCACTTCCTTCTTCTCCAACTAACCGTTACGAAATCCTTACATGAGTCGCCTTTTAACACAAAAAAACTAAAATGCTAATCAATGTAGAAATGTGAGTTTAATTAGTGAAGAAGCAGGCGGTGAAACGATCGGTCATTGAAGGTCAACGATAAAACTGATTTATTTTATGAAGTTAACCTGCATTTAAAAGATGCCTTTAGGAATGTAAACAAGTAATTTGGCTTAAATAGTCCTACATTTACAAATGATAAACTAAACAATAATCAAACCGTTAATGGTTTCCTCGTGATAACCATTGCATGACCCCAAAGTTTTTATCAATTATGAATAATTACTGTAATTTATTCGTAACGCTTGAACAGCAGACAAAAAATGGTCAAAAAGTCAACAATGGTAAGGAGGAAAAAATGGGAATTAGTTTGTCGTTTCTTTTAAATTAAAAGACGATAATGAAAATAAACTGTGGTAATTCGACCTGTTCCTAACCTACCATTATTATGAAATTAATTAAAATTTGATGAATAGTTCCAAGTACAAACTGTACATGCATATAAAACATACTGTACATCTGAATATTTTTATAGCAATCTCAGTTTATCTTACTGTACATATACTTTTGAAACAATTTTTAAAAGCGTTTAATCTGAATAGTATGATTAAGACACTTTTCTTAAGAAAAGCTCTTAGACTAAGACATAATTACAAAAAACGTGTTTTAGTCTTAATTAAAATTAAAATAAATATTGGCATTATGTCATTTTTTCCACCTGGGATAAAAGTATTAAAAATAAGCCACTGTTAAGGCACTAAGATATTTTCCCATAAGACAATTTAAAGACTAATGTTTAAACAATTTTCCCATCCGTTAGTTCAAAGACTAAGCTATTTAAATTTTGGTAAAATTCTTTTATGACATTAGATTAATACACGTAATTTTTAGCAATTATTTCTTAAGACATTTTAAGACTAAGACATTTAATTATTTGGCAAAACCCCTTACTGTGATAGCTTTAAAAGATTTTAACACAATCTAAAATGTAAAAAAAAAAATTTAACTGCAATATTCATGTAGAGCCTATATGAAGTAAAGTCATTGCTAATTCTGTTAATTTTTTTCATGTTTCTAATAATTATGTATTACTTTTTTTTCTAGACGTATTGCTTGAGTTTTTTGAACAAATTGCTAGAAACCTCCAAAAACATTTGCAAAAGGGTTTATCTCCAGTGTGAAATTGAAGAAGCAGGATTGGACACGAGATTGTTACAAAAGGTATGTTTTATCATCTAGATCAAACTACAATTGTGCATGTATTACATTTATGTTTTCAGTTAAAGCAAAAAAATTATACAAATTATTATTTCATAAAACTTTTTTAGTTTACCGAATATCGAGATTTTGCTGACCACAAGGCCTATGTGGAAGCATTTAGGGCTTGGAAACGGAATTACGTGGACGTGGAAAGTTTGGTCATGGTATCGAAACGATTAACCACCGATAATAAGCAGTTGAGAGGAGAGGTAAAATCACATAAACAAATAAACAAGAATATTGTATAATTATTTTACTAATTTGCAACTTATTTTTCATTAGGTGGAGAAACTGAGAGAAGCTACCAAGGTAATAACAAATATTTTATAAGCATGAATTTAAAAGTAGTTAAATTAAAAAACTGGTAGTCATGGATGTTATAAGTACAAACACTAATTTATAATTACTTTTACTTGCAATTTTGTAGAAATTAGAAGAAGACAAAATGAGCTTGATGACTATTGAAAAAGAGGTAATGTACTGCGATTAAGGAGCCATTGTCTAATCTCGGAAAAAAGCTTTTCTTTACTTATTTCCTGGTTTTTGTAAACCCATCTCGTTGAAATTCTATTATCTGTCTAATACTTTTTTCCCTCTGTTTTTCTTTAAAAAAAAAATAAGCTGTCTGAACAATGTGCGGAATTAGAGCAAAAAATGACAACGCTTTCTAAGTCAACGGAAAATAGTCAGGTATGAAATCTGAAAATTTCACATTGTTATTTTAAAAATTATTCCAAAGCCTAGTAAACTCACGCATTTTTTTATGTGTGGACGGATTTGTTTACAGCAAAACTTTGACTTTCCGATGACACAAAAAACTCGCGCATGCTTTATAAATTTAATACAAAATAATGGAAAATAGTTGAAGATGCATATTTCTTTTTTAATTGAAAGATAGCGCAAAGCTTCCATTTGAAGTTCCGTTTGAAAATAGGTTTCGATTCCAATTTGAAAACGTAAGCTTGTATTGAATTTAAGCATGTTGTCATAAATACGTTTTGATGACGCGTCTTTTGGCAAAAGCGCCTTATTTTTAGCGCCACCACTCGGGCGCATTTGTAAACTACGTTCGAATTAAAACATATTCCCATTACAAATTAATTTGAATCTTCGAACAGTCTAGCTGTTCAAAAGTTTGCTCAACATATCACATCAATTGAAATGTGTATCTATACCAAGATCCTGTCTCGTTTTCAATGGGAGCATTTGGTTTCCATCAAGAACTTGAGACCGATATCAGACTCAAGCCACCTTACTGTAGGGAAACCATTGACAACATTGCTGACTTTGTCTTGCAGGCGAGCGACGGTTTGCCGGACAGCAAGCAGGGTTCCAGCACAGAGGACACCCACGAGAACATGGCTACCCCGAAGACCTCTTCGGGCAGCGAGTCCCCGAGTCCTCAGCCCAAGGGATCGGATGCCATGAGCATCTCATCGGAGGAGTCTCCCAAGAGCGGCAATGGCAAGGATCCCAAAGAGGTGGACCATGAAGTGGACCAGGAGGCGGACATCATCGTGCCTCACTTACAACAGCGCCGTCCCAAGTACGTGTGGCCAAACCGCAACAACGACAGCCTGCGTCTGCGGAGCAACGGTAGGGACGACATCTTCCAGAGCCTGGAAAGCGGCATCCGCATGCGACTCTGCAAAAACAACGTCAACAACGTTTCTGGGGGTGCCACCATCGTGGATTCCCTGGCCACTCTTAAAGGGCGGTCGGCTTGCTATCCCGACGACTTCACCCTGAACTGGACCTATCCGGCCGTGCCGTTACCCATCGCCGTGGTCACATCCGGCAAGAGCAGCTTGCAGGACATGACTTCAACCAACGTTAACGAACGCTTCCGCAGCCCCAGAAACTCGGAAACAGGTCCGCTGTCTGACCACCGTAGCATCTCTCTGGACTTTCACAAAGCCCTCTTCCAAAGATCTTACCCCGTTCCATCGGCCGAGAAAATCACCAGGACATTTCACGTTTGACACCGCGCGGTGAACCCGGAACAGAAACTTGTAAGTTCAATACGTATAAATTGATACGTAAGTACCCAGAGTGTATAGCCAGTGAGCGTCTGCCCGACAGTAAATGGGAATTGAAATATATGGAAAAAATGTTCGGTTTAAACTCCGAGAGTGGTAAGACATGAAATCTATCGCATGATTGGTACGTAACCGCACACGTTACTCGATATTGAAGCAGGACACATCATGTTTAATCATAATAGCCTTTACCATCTAAAAAGGAACCCGTAGGTCGCATTCAGCGTAAATTCAAGACTTCAACGTGAATCTTTGTAGGAAAACTATAACTTCTGCAGGAATTCCTGGAGCGAAGAAGGCATCGTCTATCACAATGTGAACTCCATCATCTATTGCAAAATTTAAAAAAAACTTGTTCGTCAATTGGGACAGCTTTATCGGGCATGTTGCACTTGTCGTAAATTCAATCGTAAACGTAACATTTTGTGCATATATGATTCTTCACTGTATTTTAACAATACGTTTGTTATTTTTAATCATGGCATTGTGCATAATCTGTGTTTTGTTACAATCATTATTACGATGTCCTATTTCATTTTTTCAGATTTTGTAAAGGATTCACTGTGTAATAATGACACTTATTCAACAATTAATTCTATTTAGATGCTAAACTATGTGTAATCCATCACAATTGTACTCTTCATTGATTCGTTCAAGAAACAACAATTTGCACGTTGAAAAAATTAATTTCTGATCATCCTGATGGAAAAGTACAATAAGGACAGTCTTTTTTCATACGTTACTCGTATTTAAAATGTAGACTGCGGGACCCAGTTAATTTATAAACACTACTTATCCTTAGATTAGCAATGAGTCTAAATTGCCATCATGGTAGCAATGAGTGACTATAAAGGCTAATCCGGTGAATGAGTACATTGTAAAGTCCAATATGTGTTTGGATAAAAAATATGACTTGAGTCTCGAAAATTAACTTTCATCTATTATAATGCTAATTGTGTTCATCGACAGTTATTAAGTAACCGCTTGTTAATTTTCAAAATAGCTCATTAATACGTATTGTTCGTGTTTGGCCAGTTCTATGCAATTAGCATGCTTACCTTTATGGCCGAAAGGATATTTCAAACTAATTTGTAATCGGCGGAGTATTGAGATAACAGAGCCCTCAATATGCACATGAAATGGAAGACATTGTATTTGGTGACAAAATTATTCATAAAACAACATTAACATTTTGACGACCACCTTGGGAGCTGTAACCCAAAGAGTTTAAAATTTTTTAAATTACCATTTCAATAGTTCTTTGAAATTTGCGTTAGTTGACAACATATGGTTAAGTTTGTGGCCCTTACTGTTAGGCAGGGTGCCCACCAAGATGGTGAGCACGTGTTGATTTGGTGACTTTGCAACGTATGTCATGTCGCCATAACGCCACATGCTCAACTAATTTCATTTTTTATTAATGTGTTTTTTATTTGCATTTTGAATGCTTTATGCAAAATAAATTAAATATTTTTTCTTTGAAAGACAATATCAGAAAGTTAAGGAATAGTCTTAATTTAAATATAGCATCCTTAGATATAAATAAACCACATATACATGTACATGTGCAGTAGGTTTAAAAATTTGGGGGTGAATAGACCTCAGGGTGGTCATCAAAGTTTCCAAAAAAGGTAGTCACCATGTTTAAATTAAATTTTCATTTAAATCAGTTTTTATTCATGTTATGTGCATTACTTTACAGTCGACCTCGTGAACCAAGGTCAGAGGGCACATGTAATTTCCTTAATTGTATTGTACATGTACAGTATGTCTGACTTCACCATGCACGTTTCTTTAAATTAAAATGGCGTTTAAAACAGCCTTTATTCATCGATTGAAACTACAATCGTCGATTTAAAAGCTTTGTTAATCGTAAATGAAAATTAAGAATGGTTATCAAGATATAAGATTACTTAATCTGCTCACGACTTCCGGGAATGTCATTTGGGGCAAATAATGTTTAAGGTCATGTATAACACTGAGAATAAAAAAATACAACATGCAATGGATACATTGTTTTATGGGTTTATAAAATAAATGTAATTATTTTATACTCACTGTTTCCTGAGTAACAATTAATACTGGAGAATAATAATCTAGATGTAGCAGTCATATAGTTTTTATTGGTAGAAGTGTACTTTAGTCCACTACCCACCGGAAGTTAGTTAAGGATCCCTCCACTTCACCTACTTTTTCAAATAAATTAATGTTGTAGAGATATGCTCCTCATTCTATATTCTAATTGCACGTGTAGAGGTCAGCATTGGAGGCTAGAAAATAGCAATAGCCGGCTAAAGTTCACTTCTACCTTTTTATGTATGGATTTGGACTATTCCAAAGTCACCTAGTGGCCACGAAATTTGTTTTGGCGCTTCTGCTTCTAGCAAGATTAGTACTAGTATTAACTAATGAAATAAAAAACGACATTTTGGGGAAAAAATATTTATAAAACCAATTTATCTGCAATTATATTCAAACACAGGATGTTAATTACAGCAGATTGAAAATGAAACTTTCAAGAACTAAGCGAAAGACAGCTAAAGGAAGGGATATAACAGCCTCGATGAAAGCAATCAAATTTTATATTTGTTATACCAAATATTAATTAACAAATAATGTAGTTAAAATTAACTTAAATTTCCTTAATGAGCATATTGGGGTTTTGCTCTTTAAAATTCTGTTAAACCAATGCCCCAAATCGTTGAAAAAAAAATATACAAATACATTTTTTTTTGTGAAAGACCTGCTAACATATCAATTGCTCATGAAATGAATTTTTTTAAAGAATTATTTTTAGATAAGATGACCATAACTCTGCAATGCTACATGGCAGCATTAGCATAAGACACAAGGGGACAACAGCAGGATGAATATGTGTATGCACACTTACCTAAATTAAGCAGCTTTCCATCAACTTTTATAATGATGGAAAATTATCACTTCGTAAAATATTTTTAATTAACTAAACTGTCAAATATCTCATTCTAAGAAATGAAATTTTCCTTCAATGAGACTGCTGCTTAAAAAATGCTATATCCGAATTTTTCAAATTTTGATCATATTTTGCAATGGGATAATTATTTAGAAAACATGGTAATTATTTTAAAAAGTGGTTCTCAGAATATTTAACCTTTCAATTTTGATTTGTGGTACATGCATGGGTCAAGATCACACTAAATTCTGATAAATTTTCTAAATTGACCCATATTTAAACTTGACTTCTAAATGCAAAGTTTGGATTACCTTAACTAATCTGCGAGTTATTTTTTTTAAAAAATCGGTGGACAGCAGATCTCGAGTATTAATGCAGCCTTAATTATCCATCAGCATTTAAATCACCTTCAAATAATACGAAATGTTATAAAAAATTCAAGGGAAACAATTTCCCCTGGTGACAAATAATTGCACAACATGTATCACAATTCAACCTTTTGGTGCTGGTGGAAAACATAAAAAAATCGACGGGTCTTTGGCGTAATTTGAAAATTATCGCCTATAAATATTTAATAAAAAAATAATTTTTGTTCGCAAAATGTACACTGGGTCAGTTTTCCTTATCGTTTTCCTTGGGGTATCGCAGTCCCACATCCATCAACATTTTCTGGCCAATCGCACACGTTTTCGTTGATATTGAACACCAAATTAGTAGGACAGGGCATGTGGTGCCTTCGGTCTCCTTCGCACATATAATACATGGTGCAATCTTGCTTATCCTTGTGATAACTTATAAAACCATCAGCCTCCTTACAAACGACTTCATCCACTGAAATTAAAACAGAATTTTTTTGGATTAATTATTGGTGAAGGTTTGAAAATTAATTTAAATATTATTCGGCAAGCGAAGTGACCGCGCGGAGAACTTCGCACACATACATGTAACAACATGTACCATTGGTCGGCAATATATGGCCAATTTGGGTATGGTTCGAATAGGTTAGGTCAGGTGTACGGAGTTTTCCTAATGCGGAACTTTCGTATAACCGGCAATAAAGGTGGTGCCGAAAGACACTTACCATTTTCCGTTTTTTGAACAGTCGTTCCGTATAAAATACTGCTTTCTTGGGTCAGTCCTGCACCTGGCACGCTGTAATCTTGCAGTTCCTTGTTGATCATTCCCAGCAATGGAAATGCGGGTCCACCGCAGTGTCCTTTGAAATCATCCAAATCAACAGACCAAACCATGACTCCTCCGAATCCTCCGGATTTCAACCACTCCATCTAAGCGGGAAAAGTCAAATGGTTGGCTTTTAGCTGCCCTTGGTGGAATTATCATTAAGGTCCTGAAATTTACGTACCTTGCCTTTGACGCTCCTCTCGTCATCGAAGCCTACCCATTGGTCACCCTTATAAGCAAAGGGCACCAATTGTTCGGTGTCCCAAATCAGAGTTGCATTTTCCCTCAACAAGTCGCAAATCTAGCCAAAGAGAGGTCATGTAACATCAAATTTCATGGTTTTTGAATTAACTGAACTTGATTACATTTTTCAAAACATACTTCGTAGAATGCGAGTATTCCTGGTTCTTTAGTAAATTTCCCTGGAGTTCCGCCACCGGCAGCCGGACTTCCGATATCAAAATGCTCAACGTCTTCCAGAGTAAATGTTCTTCCATATGTCGAGATGCCGAGCATGAGTTTCTCCCTGGGTGCTCCTAATTTTCCCCATTCTTCAGCTGCATATTCCTAATATTCAAGAAATTTAAAGTAGCCGTACGCGTAAATCTAAAAAATTGAAATTTCAAGATGTTGAAATACTTACCATTGTCAATTTGCTGTCATAGTTTCCAGCACTGCTCATAGGTTTCAATGGAGAATTATGTCCTACTGAGTTCTCCCACAAACCTTGAATTTTTAAAAAATGACTTTTGAAAACACGGCTTTAGAATACGACATCAATGATAGTCACTCAAAACACGTACCATGAAAATCGTACGTCATAATGTTAATGATATCCAAATGTCTGCAAATAAATTTGATTAAAAATATATGAGTTAATTATTGAAAATGTGGAAATTCGTAAAGTGTTTGATTTTTTTGTTTGATGCAAGGACTGTCAGAAAATTTCTGACAAAATGTAATGTCTTACTTTGAAATTTCGGGAACATCATAGCCAGCTGTGATGACCTCTGAATTTGCAGGAACTGCCGCAGAAAGAATTAAACGTGGTACTTTATTGGCCTTAGCTTCGCCTTCAAAGGCTTCCTTCAGCTCCTTCATTTATAAATAAATAAAAAATTAGTAGTGAACTTAAAAATTATGTTTGAGTTAATACTGTACAAGTAGCTGGTCCGTAATGTTTTGTAACAAAAAATTTGCATAAACACATTGCGAGCTTTCCTGCAAGACACACGAAATGTGCTTCTGATGTGTCGTGTTATGTTGTACGTGTTAACATGTCTACTTACAGCAGTCAAAAGCAGCCAATTATAAAACAATATTCCGAGTGAAATCCTGCGGATTACTCATGCGCGCATGTTGGCCGAACGGAAACCTGCCCGTTCTGCGCTTCCGTAACCAGGAATTTGTCCGCACACAGACAAGATATTGACAGAATTTGTGAACAAACCTACTATAGATGTCATCATGCCTTACTTTTAACAAGGAGCTGTATTTTTCTTTTTCTTCATCTCCTCTCGGATATTCCCAGGCAATTTCCAATCCATCAAAGTCCCTTTGTCGAAGAAATTCAACCGCATCGTAAACGAATGAATTTCGTTTAAACATGGTGGCTGTCATTTCCCTATTAATAAAAAACACAAATTACATTATTTCCCAAATTCAAAGGATCACTAATGTTCATCATAAGATTTTAAACTAAGATGTTCCGGTATCATCCGCAAAGTTGACCGTTTTTGAAGAGGTCTTACAATTATTGCTCGCTGGTGTGGGTCCATACCTGAAAGGTTTGCTGCCAAAAGTCCATCCTCCTAGGGCCAGAAGAACCTTTAAATTGGGAGCATCTTTTTTCAGATCAATGGCCTGGGTGTAAAGTTGTTCATCAGCTTCACTGGGAGAAGCCAGTTTGCCATCTTTCATGGTTGCGAAGGCAATGATCACGTGGGAGCACAGTGTCTGGTTGATATTTTTTGGCATAAATTTACCATGGCCAGTTCTTTTTGTTGACCATGTGGTGAAATAGCACATGATTTTTGGTGCAACAGCTATAAAATTCATGCAAAATCAAAGAAATAAGTCTATATTCTGTTGATATTTCTCTGAAAACTTTTTCATACCCATGGAAATGGTTTAAAAAATCTTGATAAATTTATAAACTAAAATAATTTTTTGAAAACTTGTAAAACTCAATATTTTCACTTACGATCAGATTGTGGCAGAAGTTTGACTTCGACAATTTCTGGCTTGAGTATTTTGGCTGGTCTCTCCGTGGTGCTGACGATGACTTGAGTCGTGTCAATAACAACTTTTCTGCTGACTTTTCCAGTGTTCCAGTCAATGATGCCATTGCCTTGTGGCCTGGGAATTCCCCTCAATTCCTGGTTCATCAGTCCTATCAGAGGGTATTTGCCGTTGCCACAACTGCCATGGAAATCGTCCATGTCCACGGTCCATATCATGGCTCCACCGAAGCCATTCTCTTTGATCCATTTCATCTAAAAAATTATTTGTATTTAAGTCATCCATATCAATATTTAAAAAATGTACTATTTTCACTAGAAATACCTTGGTGAGAATACTTCTTTCATCGTCGAATCCAACCCATTGGTCATCGTAATAAGCATAAGGCACTTTCATTTCTTCATCCCAGACATAAGTTGCTCCAGATTTCAAAATTTCACAGATCTGATGAAAGTAGGAATTATGATGATTTTGTCACAAATTTTAGCAAAAGATCGTTAATTTTTTTCTAAATTCGAGAACATGCTCAAAACTTATATTTATGTAACAAAGTTTACTTTTGAAATTTGTTTTATTGGAGGGTGTTTTCTTCAGGCATTTCTCTTTTATTTAAAGGAGCACATTCTTCTCTAGGGGCTATAGTTCTAAATCGTGTCATTAAACTCAAATTGTTCTATTTTATCGCTACAAAACTTTCCTGAATTTAGTGAATTTCACCATCATTACATATCTTGTTGAAAATCCCCATTATTTAATGATCTCTCTTAAACATTTAATGTGTACTTATTCGTTGTCATTGAGGGTTGGGAGATGCTTCAGGATGCTTTTAATGATGAATCTTAACTTTGTTATGATCTACCTCGTAATAAGCCAGGAATCCTGCTTCCCTGGAGTAGACACCGGCCTTTCCTCCCCCCTTAGCGGCCACATTGACCCCGTTTTTGCTGGGGTCCGTCAGTGTAAATGAACGTCCGTACGTCCCTGTGCCGATTATAAGTTTTTCTTTGGGGGCACCCAACCTGACCCACATCTTGGCCGCAAAGTCCTGAAAAGAGGAAATAACGATGTGACCATTATGCACATTTTTTTGTAGCTTCCACCACAAAATATGACAAGTGTTTTAAAAGATGAATTACAGTGCATAGTTGTTTTTTCCATTGAGTGTCGCTGGAAGGTGAGTACAGTGGACTGTTGTGACCTGTCACTTGTTCCCACTTGCCTAAATACAACAACACAATTTTTAAATATTACAATAACTAGAAAATTTGTTCTCATTTTATCTTTAAAATGTCACTTTTTGTTACCGTGAAAGTCGTAGGACATCAAATTGATGAAGTCCAAATACCTAGCAAAGAAAAATCGTTTTTGAAATCTCGTTTGACAACCTATTAGAATGTCTTAATAAAAAATTGATTTTTCGGAAATTTATTCAAAACTAATTTCCAAAAACTATGTTTGCCTATCTAAGACTCTAGTCCTGGTCCTGCAATGGGCCAAAACAGTACATAGACCAGAACAATTAGTACTATATGTAAGAATGTTCCTGAAGAGGAAGTCTGAACAATAGCATCCTATTTGCTCTGCAAGGAACCTATAAAACTTTAACTGGAATTTTTAACTACTTTTGTAAATCAAAAATAAGGCCCTAAGGTTATTACTTGGACACTTCCGGTACGTCAAATCCTCCCTTGACCGATTCTGCTCCAGCTGGAACAGCAGCTGTCAGAAGCAGTTTTGGTGAATTGGTTTCTTTGGCTTCTTCTTCATAAGCTTCGTGCAATTCCTTAAAGCAAATAACAACTTAGCAAGAACAACAAAAATTTCAAATAATGAAATTTGCCATTTTTTTAAAAAAATCACTTTCAACTTACCTTTACTAAGGAAACGTAGTTTACTTTATCTTCTTCACCTTTTGGATATCTGCACAAGAAATAAAGATTGTATACAGAAAATTAACAAGTATATTGCAACAAAGAATTGAAAATTATTAAATTATGCCTGAAATATGTACGTACTCCCAATCGATATCGAGTCCATCAAAACTTCTGTTTCTCAAGTAATTGATGGAATCCAAAATGAAAGTTTGTCTGGAATATCGACTGTCAGACATTTCTTTGAATTTCTCTGTTCCAAACGACCAACCACCTAACATGTTTGTGATAAAAAAATAAAATATTTGAAGATGGTTTCTACAAGTGTTTCTTGTAGCAAAGTGGAGAAGGAAAAAAATTATTTCCATGCTCACCAATGGCAAGCAGAGTCTTGAGCTTGGGATTCTTAAGTTTGAGTTCGTTGATCTTGTCGTAGAGTCCCTTCTTGCCATCTTTAGTTTCATCATTGGCCTCAAAGGTGGACAGTTTGCCTTTCTTGAGCCATCCGAAGGCAAAGATGACGTGGGTGCAGAGTTCAGGCTCTATGTCCTCTGGCATGAACTTCCCTGTCTTGGGTCGATACTGTGACCAATTGGTGTAGTAGCACACCACCTTGTACTCCTTCTTATTGCCACTGCCATTGCTGGGCACATCATTGTTCTTGGTACTCAGAGAAGGCCTTCGAACCTTGCTATTGGCGCTCAGTCGTCTTTTGGCAGCATCACCTAATTGCAAATATTACAAAATATGCATGCAGGCTATTGTACAGCTCAAGTAGTACTTAAGCATACCCTAAGGGCATGTTAGGTTTTGCCATCAGGGAATGTTGACTATCAGTGCTGTCACCTATGGTGAATAGTGCCCTAATGGCCGAAGTAACTGTCTGACTGTAACCTCTGCCCTTAGAGGGGGGGCGTCCTATGGGCTCTAATAATTTACATGTACTACTATCTCAATTCAATACAGTATTGGCATTTATGAATATTGGATTGAAGAGAGCCCCACACGGTCAGTTTTGGCATGTCACCATTCAAGAGTTTCATATGTATCGTTGCTTCTGGCATATTGGCAACAGACTACAATCATGTCACATGAGCTCACGTGATGGCACTGATGGCACGCCACGTGTAAATAAAAGTAAAATGCATTTTTGTATGAGAAGCATGACGTGATAACAGTGTGAGCCCCGTACATGCGTCTAGCATGATCTCCAATTCTAAACAATTCAAAAATTAATGCATTGTACTTTTTTTCACTTGGCGTGCAATCACGTGAGCTCATGTGACGTGACGGTAGTCTGTATAGCCAGCTACTCCAGCATCCTGAAAGCTGTCAATGTTGTAATGAATTGTAAATACATGTATGTGTTAAGTAGTTGCCACATTAGGTACATGCTTATTCTGCTGGCAAATTTCAATTTAACATGCCTAAATTCTGTTCAATTTATTATTTCCGTTGTCAGTACAAGAACTAATGCAAATTACTACACGAACTGGTGGCAAATTTCGTGTAGCCTTGGTAACTTGAAACGTGCAGATACTGGGCATTAATTGGATTTCTATTCGAAATTCAGTTTTTATCCAGGGTAAAAATAGAGCCAGATACGAAATACGAGGTAGTGGACCTTGATAAAATTTTAAATTATTTATTCTTTCGATAATTACAGTTACATGTTACGCCCTGTGATACTAACCAGTGAAATACCTGACTCATGTCTCAAGGCTGATTTTTTTTTTCTAGATTGTAAAGCCGGTTGTCGATTTTTTAGATGTTTTCCAAGGAATCAATTATAATGGCAGGACAGTGCATTAAACTTTCATGTGTTTTTTTTTAACTGAATAACTGTATCAAAAATGTTAGTTTTAAACATTTTTGCACACAATGAACGGAAACCTAGTTTCAAAATGACAAATTTCGCCAAATTGTACTGTGATAAAAAAATGTATCAAATTTAAAGTTATGATTTCCGTATATTGAAATTTATCCTAAATATAAGTATAGAGAAAGTCATAATCCTACTGTTAATATTTGAATAGCAATTGTTCAAAATGCATAAACACATAATCCATAATAAGGGTGTGTCACAAAATAGATTTAAGCAAAAACTACAACTTAAAATACTGGTGAAATAATTTTGGATAAATCGTATAGCCAGCAAATCTCATATTTTTTTAAAAAGTAAAACAGATTGGCGATTGTTGTCATTTTTAAGTTTCACTTTATTGTTTTTATAATGTCTATATGATTTTTAAAAATTGAATTGTTAAACCAGAAAACTATAAGAGCAAAGTTCCTTTTTTTGAGTATTTTGGTGCACTTCTGTTCCTGACTCTTAAGAAAAGTGAAATTTAGGTTAAGTCGAGGTCCTATTATGCTCAATTATTTCACCAATTGTTAAACTAGACATTATATTAGTTCTCTGTAAACATCCCATTTAGAAATGCGTTAAAAGGGAACATTCTTCAAAATGATTCAATGACAACCTAAATCTCAAGCATTTGTAGAAGTTTAAAATACGATCTCGCATTGAATTGCATGGTGAAATGAGATTTTTGTTTTACTATAATTGACACTAATTTTACGCCAATTATTTACAATGAGAAATACCAACACCAATTACACTAAACTGGGAATGGTGCAACTCGCCATAATACGACCAAGAGTAGGTTATTGAAATAGAAAACAAAAGATTAATAATAATGATGATTGTAAATCGGTTAATAGTTATTTGGCTTATAGGTCAGGATAATTTCAGTTTTATTGCAACGGGTCAAGTTTTATGGTGGGATATTCCACTGCCAGTTGCACCGACCTTCGTGAACTTTAATCGGTGTTAAAAGAGGCTTTTTATTATTACTACTAAAAGTAACAAAGGATTATGGGCTCGATACACACGTTTTTCTCCTGTATAGAGTCTGTATAAGGGTCTGAAGCCAGATCGCAGGAGTGATTTTTCCTCCGACTTTTTCACGGAAGAGTCCTCTACATTGGGACATTTGGGGATGGAGGTTGCACTCACACCTATGTACACATGTTTGTCTAGGAGTGCCATTGTTAGGTATCCCATGATGCCAATAAGTGTGTATACATGCATGTAGGTGTGAAATCCTACAGCTCTCTACCTGAACTCTAGGCATGTACAGTCAACTCTCTCTATAACAGCATTTGATATAACAGCCAGAGTTTTGTTATAACCTAAATCCGATTTCCGCCAGCATATTTGCCCACTATATAACAGCAACATGCAGCCAGATTCTCAGGAAACGTTCCTCATTGAATCACATGTGAATCACATCCATATAACAGCCAACATGCACATTTACTGTAGTCTCCTTCATTCATATCTTTCAATTTGCGCTAGCTCAATCCCCAAAATCACTCTATCCTTGACAAAAAAAAAAACTAAGTACTGTGTATATAACTGCCTGTTAATTGTAAATAAATGTTTTAAGATAAAGTTCAATTTACATGTATTTATCAATACATGCACACTGTACCACCTATAACAGTCGCCATATAAGAGTGCCATTGCATGCTGTTGCTGTTGCTGTTATACGCGTAAAATAGCATCCCTTTATAACAGCCAAAAACTGGCCGAACAAATGGTGCTGTTATAAAGGGAGTTGACTGTACATGCATTGGTAGAACACTAGTCAAGGCCAGGGGTCGGCAACCTTTTGAGAAGGAAGAGCCAAATGTTATAATTTTACAAAATTTATCAGTTATTAAAAAGCCACTTTTTGTATTATAGTGTATTATGGTATATACACAACTAGCCATCGAAAGAGCCGCATGCGGCTCGCGATCCGCAGGTTGCCGACCCCTGGTCTAGGTCTCTAGGGGCTTCAAAATGAGTCACTAGAGTGCTCATAATGCACATAAGGCTATAATTAATAATTGAGGGATTGCGCGCCTCCCTTAATGTTAACCACATTGACAGCACTGTTTGTTTTTCCAATGCGTTCTCATTAAGGTAAATCAGTTGACGGGGCATTAAAGGAGGCGCGCTCAATCCCTCTAATAAAAAGAGACGTCGTACAGACACTGACTGGAGAAAAACGCTTGTGTGTATGTATTGAGCCTAAAAGGGGTAATAGCATACTGAAGCATGGATAAGAGAGGATGGATGACATGGCTTTGAAATGCAGCGTTATGATTGGTTACCCGATGAATGGAATTTCTGATTGCCCAATCCGAATGCTGCATTTCAGGGTCATGCAATCCATCCCCTTATCCATGCTTCAGCATGTTTTTACCCTAACATTTTCTAAAGAGTTGAGATAACTGTATCTGGAATATACATGCATAAATACAAATTCGACTCATATAAACTCGTATGCAAGCCTCAGGTTTAAGGGGGCGATCCCCACTATGATCCCCAATGGTTAAGATGGGGCCGAATTTCGAGCTGTTGTTTTTCCCTTTTG
>JAQGCC010001204.1:0-25608 GCA_034698905.1 Xestoiulus laeticollis | reverse complement strand
GCATGCACGAGGTCAATGCTCAAACCTCATAAAACTCTAAAATTTTTACTTGCACAGTTGTCTGAGTACCCTTATTGTAACTAATTACATTGGGTTCATTACTATGCATGTACATGTATACATACTATATGTGATCACCGTGAATCAATAGGAATTTAAACTATAGTTTTGATGTTAAACAATTTTCATGCAACCAAGGGACATCGAAGCAATATACTCATGACACCATTTAACACATAAAATCGACACGTTCTAAAGCAATAATTGAAATAAATTTTTTCCGGCGCTAAGCATCCCTTCCTATATCATGGCTGCTCTGCGTCAAAGGACCCAGCCAGTCTTATTCAAACGCAATTTCAGCGCAGTTAAATAATTCAAGGCATTAGGATTGTTTTTGATAGTCGTAATTATATCCAGATGATGGCCTTAATATCGCAATTGGTTTTGTTTAGGCCGGGAAATTCCCCGGGTGCCCCCCCCCTCGCGCGCAGGTATTAATGTTTTAAACGCGCTCGTGCAAATATGCAGGGGGGTTGCGCACACACGCAATTTGGATTATTTATCCCTGTTGGGACCCATTGAAACATTAATAGTACCCATTCAGATTTTTCGTTCACATTGATTGCAGTTCATGGCGTGGATACGGGCAAAAAGCGCGGGATTTGTCTTCGTTTCGAGGCCCCTATATGCGCGCATGGAAATGAAAATAGATGGGTAAGGGTTGAATGGGTGGGGAGGGGAATTCCCCCATGCCCTAGGTGCGTGGGGCCGCTTGGCCAATGGCGGCAAGGCGGCGGAGGAGGATACGTGAATTTATCCTAATTTGGGCAGGTGACAGGTTGGTGGCCCTCGGGGTCCGGCGGGGTCACCGGGGAGCCATTAGCTCGATAATTCATGCCGAATTTCCAGCTTGACACGCCGTTAGGCTAATTGGAAGATTCGCAGGATGAACGAGTTGTCGGCACACAAAGACTTGGGGGAATTGTCCCCGCCGAATGTCCGAGGCGGAGCCAAAGGGCGCGAAAAACTCATTTTCGCCCATCTTGTTCGTTAGCCCAGCAGTGGGTACTGCGCATGAAACATGCATAGGCATGGTTAGGCTTCGGGATTAAAAATCATGAAGCTCTCTTGGGGCCCAAATGGTGCGAAAGCATTTGGTGGAAGATACAGCGCCAAATGTGCACCATGCAGTGTGCCCAGTAAGGTTCACAGTAAGGGTACTCAGGCTCGTCCTCGTACCTACTTAATTTTTCAGAATTTCGTAAATTTCGTAAATCTACAATATCAGGTGACCCAATACAGCCACCTGATTGGTCCATGGTTTGTAGGGAGGGTGCAAAGTTCTACGCACCCAAAACGTTGCGTGTATACACATGTTGTAGCTACAATCAAGATGCAATGCAAAAAAAAAACAGCGTTTTTGCATTAAATGTTCGATGAAAAATGATTTCTTAGAACTAAAAATTTGAAACATTCGAGGCCTTAAAAACACCAATAGCTAAACTCAAAAACAGAAATAATAATTTCAAACGACTATCAATTTTGAAATAACGAGAAGGGATGATTGTACATTCTTGCAAAGTTTAAAAAATAAATAAACACACGTGCTAATCTCAAAATTACAAAGATACCAGACCACTGGCAGATGTCATGCCACAAAAGTGTAAAAACCTCACTTCAATACTCTGTAAAATAAACCTTTAAAAAAATCCTTAAATTAATTTATAAAAAATTATAAAAAAAACCAAACCAAACACACTCAGATTCAACGTTTGTTAAACGTTGGAATGTTTAACTGCGCATGCTCGTAATGAGTACAAAAAATAGGCGTTGCTAACTGTACGAAATGTACGCGATGCCTGAGTACCCCTACTGTATGGGCCAGTCTCAACAATGCGTGAAATTTATTCTCTTGTCTTTGATTGACTCCATAGAAAATATTTCAGGCACATGTATGAGTAATCACTTGTAATGTCATGCAGGTATCAAAATTTGGACTATATATTTGAAAAGATTGGCATGCGATCTTAGCTGCTTCCAAATAAATGTATACAGTGTATTTGGGTTCCCTCTATACTTATACTCATGCAGTAGGGCTTATGATAATGAATCGAAGGCATGTAAAGTTAGGTTTTAATGTTTTGTTGTAATTATGTAGGGCGAGTCAATCATCCTGTGTTTACAATCATATTTTGGAATATATTTTTTCATCCATTGATGGGCCATACATATACGCTTTGTATGTACTCAATTTAGCCAAAGAGGGACCATGTATTAATATTTATGTGAGTTACATTAATTAGTCCTGATGATTATTTATGGCTGAAGATAACTTGGCTAATTATGGTACCTTAATTATCTACAGATAATACATTACAATGAATGGGACATAAAATGCTAATTATAAACCATAGTTATCAATGTTATCCATATACAAGGCCTTATGTGGCTTTAAATGGCTATACATAGGCATATTTGGTTGGATATGGCCATAACCTAGGCAATGGACAAGGCCCACCTTACAAAGCAGCGCATGGGCGAGTAGGTAGCGCCACGTAGTGGCAAATAAAAATTGAAAACTTTAAAGGGAGAGGAGCTGGTTGCGGTATCAAGCAATGAATATGGTTTCATCATTAATCAATATTTTAAAAAGTTACTATTTTAAAATTTTGAAAAAATTCACAAAATTATTTTGTATCATTATCTTAAACCACTCAGTTTCATTGCAGTATCATGATTAGATTTCTAGATATTATTATTTAAAGGTTTATTTCAAACGTGGTTCTGTGTTAAAATCGCATTTCTATCCCAAAAATTACAACTTACTACCACAAGGGGGATCTGCACGTAACGCGGACCTTGTCCATTAGGGCTATGCATGGACGTATCTGGGAATCTGTGGGCATATCTGGCCATACATGTATGCTATTTCTTTTCTAGCCATGCATGTTGGGCCATGTTTAGTTTTTCCACCAAGGTAGAAAATTCCAATTTCCAACATGCATGTACATGTATACAATATAGTGGGCAATATATGTTTCATGTGATATCCTTTTGCGTTATATACTTTAATACAACTAAAGGTTCACCGTGATAGACATGACGCAAGTGATCGAATAGTGTCTGAAATCGAACAAAGCCCATTGCTGTATACCTAGTGCTAAAAACCATAAAAGTAATGGACTGAGATTGTAGTTGCGATTGTTTACCAGCGCGGTATTTTTGCCGGTCGAATTTAGATAAATCGCAGCGATAGGCCATTAATCTCCGTGATGTAATGCTTATTTAACTTATTACAATTTAAGTGGATAACTGTATGAATCATGAGTGTCAACTCGATTATATGGCCACTAGGGGATGTGGGGGTGGGAGCAGGGAGGAAAACTTGGGGCAAATTTCGGACTGATAAACCGATAGAAATGAATGGGACCATGGAAATGGACTTTGAAGGATGGGCGTCTGGGGAGCAACCCACTTTTACCAGAATATTTATAATTGTAATTTGTATACATGTGCCGTTCTGGTAGGCCTTCTCGAATGAGAAATTAACCATTTTTTGGGAAAGAAGTATAAATCATGCGATGGAATTGTTCTTATGATAAAATAATTGCATTTATATATCCCTGCATACATGTACATGTATATGTATATACTCAAGTACATGCATATATATACCTATAGTTTTAGACGTTTCTTACACGATATTCTGGATTTAATTTAAATTTCTAGTGTATTTACAAATAACATGTAGGCTTACATTCTGTATTATATGCTCATTTCGTACATGTAATAATATCAATACAAATTTAATACGTAAAGCAGTGTTTCCCAATAAAATTATTAATTCAAACTTTAACAAACTTCGTTTTTCGGGTAAAACTTACCCGAAAGTTTCTTTATTTATGATAACAATAAAGTATAACATGGTTGCTTTTCATCATAGTAAAATTCTTTCAAAAAATGATTGGTTAATTATAGCGCTCACAATTAAGAGTTCATTAATACATTTTTTACATTTAAAATTGCAATTTTTTGTCTACATACCGTAAACGTTATCTATACTTAAATTTGATAGATTAAAATGTTTTGGGAGACTGAGTTGCACACAAAATATCAGTTCTCTAAAGGTACGTTGAAAGTTGGTTAAAATGGACCTAAAGATTAAATTGAAACAAACATGCAGACAAACAACCACTATTAACTTCATGTCAAGTTAAATAAAAAGGTTTTAAATATGCTCAGAACTTTTGAAAAAACTTTATTTTTGAAAAAAAGCTGTAACACAATGATTATTAAATAAAAATAAAAATATTTTAAAAAGTGGGGTGTTCCGATTTGAATATTCGAAGTTTCCTCCAGAACTCCCCTTACAGGGATATTAGGGGTGATTAATTTTCACGTGATGAAAATACTTCACCACAACATTAAATTTTCATTCTTAGCAAGTTTGTATTTGGATGCATGGGTTTCGAGATACATGCACATGTATATGCGTTGGCAATTTTTTTAGAGCATATTGTATAAGAAAGACATTGATTTAAGCCTCGACAAAACCCATAACCGCATATATGCTTTCTGATAGATTATCAATCGGCCTAAAATGACGTCATAATTGCACATGTGCAGATGCAAACGAACATAAGTCCCAGGCCACACACTATAGGCTGGAAACATGCGTTTGACTAGCCTCAAACAGGTCATCGAATTTAATTTAAATTGTAGAATTATAAAATTTGCACATTGATATCTCATGCGAAAATTCTTTTTTCTTAATTAAAAGCTTTGTTTGAGGCTATAGACAAACGCGCTTTTTTAGCATAGTGTGGCTCTTGATGACCTCTTGATAACCTAAAGTTGAAAAGTTAGCATTTAAAGATTTATTTAGTTACGAATTAAGCACATTATAAAGCATTTTTATAAATAACATACAAAAAAGTTCGTCATCGTGAAAGGTTAGCATTTTCCGATGTTAGAAAATGAGTTTTACTAAAATACAAGTTTTTTTAAAAGAGTTTTCGCATGAGATATCAATGTGCAAATTTTATAATTCTACAATATAATGAAAAAATGAAATAATATAATATAAAATAATAATGAAATGCACAAGCTATATTTAAGGTATATACAATCATTTTCGAGTTTTGCACTGTTAATATTCATAGGCTTTTGGAATGACTATATATGCTACTGTTTGTTCAAAACAGATTTGCTACACTGCGATACATTGCTGCTAACAATGATTGCCTATCAACAAGGGTGTCATGTGGGTCCATGGTGGTTTCAGCACACTTTGTATAATTTAATCTAAAATTATCTAAACAAACGCGCACTTAATTCCAGCCTAGAGTGGCCTGGGGCTAAAGCAATCTATCCAATTTTTATTTCGTCGAAGACAAAGTGGAATTTCATGCACAGATATTAAGATAAATAAAAATGTTTATGTCATAACTAAAAATACATCCAGATAAATTTAAATATTTGCACCATATACATATGACAATGGGGCATTTCTAAAAATTCCTAGTAGAAATTATAGAAGTAGTTTCTATACAACTTTCTAATCATAGGCCTACATGTACATGTATGTCAGCAGCTAAATTGAGTTTGGGTACTTTTTAACATGACAATTATTCATATATCATATGAACAGCGTCACACCTTCTTTCTAACATGACTTCAAGCTGCATGTGCACGTTCTCAACAGATTTGATGAATTTCGGAAAACCACCCATATATACGCGTGTTTTTCGATCTTTCTTTCTAAACTTTGTTTGGAAATATCAAAATGCGTCTTAAAGCCAGTCCGAGTGATTTTTCCATATAGTTTGTTGCTCGTGCATTCGTTTAGTGGCTATGAAGGAGCCCGTAGACGACCTTATAACCGAATCCATTCTCTTTTCACTGGCATATAAATTGCTTAAATCTAATATTGCCTTTTTTCTCCTCTCATCCTGCGCCTCGTAACACTCTTCATCTTGCCATTTCACATTGCTGCCTTTACATTTTTAATGAAACGACTGTTTTTCAATTTTCTTTTCGGCGAAGAGCGCCGTATACACTTTTAGTCTATTATAAGATTGTATCCACTGCACGGTGGAGTAGGTGCACGCGTATTATCATCTAGTCAAGATTGCTCGGCAAGAATTCACGCAACAACGAACCTGTTTTACATACATATTGAAAGTTTCGAGCTGTAAACTTAGACTGCGCATGGATTCACTTTGCAATTTTCCTTTTTTATTTCTTCATAAACCGACAAGAATGAATTACAATGCGTCTAAGTTAAAAGATTGCGTACACCAAATGATGATAGTAACGTGTTGCTAATTTTGTGCTTTATAAAGTATACACTATATAGAGTAACTAATTGTTGGTTAACGGTGATGGAGATATGTTTATTATTATGTCAACTGTATACGAATACAACGTCGAATTAATTTTCACACTTGAGAATATTTAGTCCACTTTTGTGTCGCCATGTACATCAAATTGTTACTACAGTGTACTTAAAATGGAGTCCCACTTTGAAATCCTGGAGATACCCGAGATCATAAGGGAAAGTGATTTATTTTGTAAAA
Source organism: Xestoiulus laeticollis (assembly GCA_034698905.1). NCBI lineage: Eukaryota > Metazoa > Arthropoda > Diplopoda > Julida > Julidae > Xestoiulus > Xestoiulus laeticollis. Next base: position 19,030 of record JAQGCC010001204.1, on the reverse strand, counting down.
GTCTGGGAAAAATCTAGAGATGGCCCACTTAACAATAGCCCTACAAACTGGAAAATTCACTTTTAAATCGTTTTTGCATCGTTTTATGTAAATTGAAATCGAAGATGTTTTTCACACGTTTCAACCAAAATAGAATTTTGTCTGCTTGTAAAACTATTTAATAACATGAATATTTGTTAATATCCTAATAAATAGCTAAGTAATTAAAATCACATTGATGTACTTGTATTATAAATCGAATAATTAAGTAAAATAACGCTTAGTGAACAACCTGATATGACAATAATCACAATTATTTTCAAGGAAATAATTAGATCTATCAAACATTATAGAAATATTAAGGTTTTGACAGATGACGAGAAGGGAAATAATATTAAATGGTTTAAATCCCAATTATAGCCAATTTTTTTACATTTGGGATATTGATATTAGCGAGAAAATGATAGGTTGAAGATCAATAGTGCGAAGTTCCTTGCTTGTAGTGGTTACTTCAGAAGTTTATTTTTCTAGCCTCAAACAAGACTTTTTATTAAAAAAAAAATTTCACACTAAATAATGTTTTTTTTTTATAAATATAGAATTTAAATTAAATTCGATGCCCTGCTTGAGGCTAGCCAAACGCGCGGAAACTGCCTAGTGTGGCCTGGGGCTAAAGATAAGGAGCTCGAATCATTTTCTAAAATCCATGTTAAATGTTGTACATGCATAGTAAGATGTGTAGTAAGATAGTAAGTTGTGCATTATTATACATGTATACATAAAAATCAAAGTTGTAATAATTCCTAATTGTGATAAAATAGTGCAATCTTGAGATTGTTACTTTGTCGCCTGGTACTTAGATGATTTAAGGCCCTTAAACCTTGCTCAAGCAAACAAAATAATAGAGGAACAATTATTCTATAGAAAATTTTAAAGTATATAATAAAAAAATATATAAATTGCATGGAAATCGCGATTTACCAATAATAAAATGCTATACCAACCTGGGTGCCACTCATATTTAAGCAAAAAATGATAAGACTATTAATTAATAGTTGTTTTTATTTATAGATGGTTCTATAGAACCATAACATTGTTTGTAACTCTTTGTTTCTAATTCTTTCTGAAAGTTTAGGTGAATGCTTTAGATAGGCTACTATATATACATTTACATGTATATGCAGTATTGCAGAAGTTTATATACATGTATACTATAGTTTTGGATCTATGAGCCAAATTGGGAAATTTTTTTAGCGCTGTGATTAAAAACGCACACTGAAGCCTAAATATCTGCAAGTAATATATAAATGTTGCTTATAAAATCTCCACATACATGTACTTGTGTGTGTGGCGTATAAAAACGTGTCGCTTGTAAGCACGCATGCATGGTTCATCCGCCTCATCTCCAACAATAAGTTTATGAATTACTGTGTGGCGACGAAAATGAATGTCAAACTTGGGACCCGTGTGTCTTAGGCTTGATGAATTGTTAATTGGGCCGTGCCGAAGCGAGGGGTCCTTTGGGAGACGAAATAAACGGATGAGAGAGCTGCGGAGGGTAGGGGTAATGCTGATGCTCGCATATGCATAACGCACAGCTGAAGCAAAACTCAAATACATACAGGGTCTTAATATTGCACCGTTCTAGGCCCATAATTCATATGTTCCCATTTTGGGAGGAGAGGGAAAAAACTGCAATGGCCTCTACGTGCATCCTCGGAGTGGGGGGATAAAATACCTTTTTTGCATGCGCATCAGCTAGTGTTTTTCACTTTGCTTCATGCATATTTCGTTTTTCCTCAAAGGGAGATCGTGTGGGGGTGGATCAGTCCTTAAGGCGTAAATTGGCCCCGTGCGGCAACCTTTGACCTGGAGTATCATCGGTTTCCTACTTTTTAACTATAAACATGTTCAGATGGAGTTCCAACAGGCCTTAAAGCCCTGGGGCGAGAGTTAAACCGAGCTACTGAGTGGATAAGGCTCCAAATCCGCCATGTTGGTACTACTTTATCAAAATAATTAAGAATAATTGTCCTTCTCATCGGCTGTTTCTTCTTGCAATGTAGGCTATATACTATTTGTTATAGGGCTTTGAATATATAAAATAACATCACATGAAGGCTGTAAACGATGAATTTTAATACATTTGGGTCATTTCTCTAATCAATTCCTCCTTCATCCCCCCAAGCGGATGTTTGTATAGAAACATTACAAAATACATGTAATTTTGTTCGATCGTTGTATATTTTTCTTAAAATTGAGAATGAAACACCATGAATGAAATTGTTTGCAAAATGATTACTTACATGTATGTATTTCATTTTGAAAATATACATGTATGTATCTACATGTAGTATTAGTTCTGCACATTTAACAGGGTTCCTTCAGAAATCAAGCTTTTCATATTCGCTGACTTCTCTAATTATGAAGACAATATGTCCTCTGACCATCCTCATGACGAAAAATCCAAAAAAATATTGTTTTACACCACTATTACCACCTTCAGCAAATTACCATCTTGCATTCAACTTTGGAATACACAAAATGCCATTAAAACAGCATTAAAACTGAATTAAGTAATTAAAATTAGTTTTTGTATTAAGTGGTTAGCGAATTGTTTTATATTGTTTTAGCTGGATTAAATAGTTATACGAGTAAACAAAATGTCTTTGTTGTTAAATAACAGATGTAATTTATCTATTTCTATTGATGTAGAACTAGATGAGTGCGCCATCTCTTGACTTTTGTGATAACTTATAACTGACTATTTGAAAGTAAATGTAATATTTATACGTTCAATTTTCACAACTTTTTCAAAATAAATCACCTTTACATGACTATTTCAGGTGTATCTAATTTGTTTAACTATTCCAGATTTGGAATAGAGGGACCCTGTTAAAACGATGCATGGATTTGAGGCAGTTCCTTCCCCGAAAAATATTGGTTGTAACACCTGGTAATATAATTTGTAATGATAGCATATTTTATACTAACTTTGAGCATGTAAAGCTGTGAATATAAAAGCTACTAACTTGAAAACCAAGACATCCGTCAGTGAAATATACTGATGCTAAGTCAAATGGTTTATGACGTTGCAAAAAAAAAAGGGTAAATGACGTCACGCCATAATTCCTCGTTGTTCTGCTGTAACGCTTATAGACTTTTTTCAGTTTCGCATAACTATTTGCAAACTTTATGCTGGTATTTTCAAGCAGTGAACAGCGAACAGGGTAGTTATATGGATGGGCCTCCTTTAAAGTTCCTTCTCCACCCTTAATCCCATCACCAGACCATGCGCCATGACGCCTGCGAGGCGGAAGTGTAAATTTAGCCTATAAATCGCAGTTTGGAAGGCATAATGGGAAAATATTGACCATTTATTTGGAGGGCTTTTGAAGCCTGGGCCACTATTCCTAAATTTACGATCGCCTTTCATTCTTTTTAGCTTTGACATTTACTATTTTCCTTCATTTTTTGCTACATCTTGGTCAGGACGAGAGGTCTAGAACACAATCCTATCTTCTGTTTGCAATACTCAGCGCGTGGGCAGTGCAATATGCAAAATATTGGCAATTTTGTGCCCGATTAACTTATAATCCCTGCCTATATAGATTCTATGATGCACACAAACTGTAAGATGCCAAGTCCTTGAATGAGGATTGCAAGCTTGCAACTTTACGATTTGTTGGAAACAGGATTAATCATATGTTATTTTACAGAGATTTATTTCCAATGTGAAGCATATTTTGCAATTTTTATATATACTGCGCTGAAAATAAATTGCAATGGAATTGAACAAAGTTTTTATTGTGGCTTATTATAACATCTTGAAATTTTTGCTTTTGAAGGTCCTCATTCTGTATGTTTTTAAAAAATTCCATTTAACTGCCATATATCGATATTAGTTCTCGAAAGTTAGTGAGGAAATGCAGTAAAACTTCTTATATGAAACATTTTTAATTGTGAATACTGCATGCCATTTCTTGCATATAATAAACCAGATAATGTTCATGGATAGCTAAAGTTACAGAATAATTCACGATGGATTTTTTGCCTTTGAGAACGCGAATAGGAATCAAACCAAATTGCCAAGTAATTTCTACTTTTAAAAAATTTTGCTATGCTGTTTCTCTTTTTCCCAATCTAGATGTGATGAGTCTCATTAAATAGATTTTGAATGTGCATTGGATGTGCCAAGATGTGCATTATATCGTTGATTTGATATATGCCATTCTGTTTGATATGGCATACATGAATTGATGTTCATTATAAACTATATTGGAATTTGCATTAGTGGTCATTGTACATGTATATATTGACATATGCATGTACAAGAATGGGCCACATATAGCCTAAGTATTTAAGTTCACAATCTTCCAATTTCTAGTCTGACATTGTAATGTATAGCATGAGTATTAATTAGTATGGAGGTCACATAGTGCTAATATTTAGACCTCAACCCTTTCAATTGGGAATAACATATATACATGTATGTATTTTACTAACCAAATATTCTATTAGCTCTTCTCTGACGTCTGGCTTTTGACGTCGTAAATTATATTAATTTACATCTATATATAAATAAGCAACACAAGTTAGAAACATTGTGTCAGCATTATACATGTAATTAGCATCGATCATATTAAACTTGTTGCGTTTCGATCTGCGCATTGGAAACTTCTATTCTGTTTCAATGCACAAAAAGTTTGTTACAATTTTTTCAAGTTTGTGAACTTTTCATGGCTGATGCATATACCCACACGCTCCAATTGGCATTAATTATCTTTTGCTTCTTAAATTGCTGAACTAAATCAGACCGCTACTACTACTAATAATAATACAAGAATGACGTTGAGTGCAAAACCCCCTCCCTCTATGTTTATGAACATTTTCCGTTTTCTATCTTGTGGTAGATCTCCATCATCGTATTTGATAAACTGTACATACTTATCCGACAAATTGGAAAAAAGAGATGGGGGTCACCGGGGAATATAAACTAATTAGACAACGCAATTTCATATGCCGGGCTCTGTACAATGCATCCACGAATTATTATCTGCTCCGTGTGCGCCGTATACGTTATCATATCCCCAAAAGTCAATGCCTATAACTCGGTGTGTATAAATATATATTTTCGTGACAGCGAAATTGCACGGAACCACATTACAATCTTTGGCGCATGGCAAGTTTGTTTGTTATCGAAGTACGCGTTATTATAGGCTACATGTCAAACCGTCATGATCTATGCGCCTATACGTCTTTGGCTGACATAAAAAACTTTAATTTGTATTATGTATTTACATAAAGTATAATATCTGTCTGCTGCTGCTGAAATTTTGAACAACGGCATACGTTAACGAATTAAACTGGAGCGTTGCCTATAGGTTGTTATTTAGGCCGCATAAACAGGGTGCCCTATGGGGAATAGCCTGGAAAAGGCTGGGAAAAATGATGGCTTGTCGAGCCATTCGTGGTCCGTTGCCTCATTTTCCCTTTAACGGCCCACTTGTGAATGGACTGTTAATCGTAACGCTTCGTTAATCGGTTTCTATGCGTTTATATTGTTCCTTGCATATAGCTATGACCGTTACATGTGCCTTGATTAAGAAATAAAATGTGGTTTTAGGAGAGATTGACGCCACCTAATATTTTATAGATGCATAAAGATAATAAACAAAGGCGCTAGGGTGGTGTTTTTTTATATACATTATATTTATTTATTAGTAATTTATTTATTAGTAATTAAACACTCAAAGAGTACTTGGGTGAGCCAATGGTCATCATCCAATGTCTCAATCATATATCTAGGTGGTGCAATTTTGTGTGCCATAAGTTAAAAATGGTTAAAAAATAGTGCTGCTGGGGTCCTCGATAATTTTTAATTCATATAAATGCGTTCTCAGAATTTTAAAGGTTGAAAATGGTCATGATTTTTTTGGGATACTAAATTTTGTAAACTTGCTCCACCTTTAAAGGGTCAGAAAATCCGTCACAATGAACAAAAATTGACCATCTTATACAAATTAATTGTATATCGAAAACATAGCTTTCAACCATCTTAATAGCGCCATGTTGTGTGCCATTTTTGTTTTTGCAAAATGTTGAAAACGCTAGCTGGCATACAAAATTGTACCAATATATGCTACCCCTGAAAGGCGGCAATCACTGCCAATATGGGGGTATGCAAGGTTTGCCGAACTACACCAAAAGCCAATGACAAGTACTGGTTCTTCAAGAGGTTGTTTCAAAAACCTTTAGGAAATGTAACGATTGAAACACTTCTCATTATCTATATGCTAAATATAATTAGAATATATTACAATTATTGTTCATAGTAATCAGGTTATTCTGTTTAAAAAAAATTTTTATTCTGAAAAAAAAAGTTTAAAATCACTTCTGCTATACAGTGGGTCCTCTGTACTTTTTAATCTATATAAATAGATGATCAGAAAGATTCTGATGCCAATTAATAAGTAGCTCGGATATACATGTATAAGGCTAAGAAAACAAGTGCACTTTTGAGTCACGTGACGAATTTTGCATTACGCCAAATAAGAAAATGCAAAATGATTTCGGAACCTCGATTCAAGCATAATTTTAGAAAATGCATACACATTTGGAGATACTTTTCCAAAAGTATATCTTTAACTCTTCAGTTTTATTTTCCGTAAGGTTGGAACTTTTTTGTTATTTTGCTATGCTTAATTTTTCAGACACCTTTCAAGGGTCTGACCTTCGACCTCGAGGCTCGCCTACGTGCCCTGAACACCCGATTGGCCGCTTCGCCGCTTTTGAATAATGACGCCCTGACCCGTAAAGAATTGCGCGGCACTCAATATAATTATTGTTCCTGCTATTAATTGATGCAAATTAAAATTGCTCGCTCATTATTTATTTATGAGGCGTCCTCTTTCTCTCTCTCTCTCTCTCTTTGGCGCATTTGGTCATTTCATAGGAGATGGATGCACGTATACCGACGCCATGTATATTTAATAGCCGGGTTCAGCGCGCATATCCACTCATATCCCACTATATTAGGCCTATAAGGGTTTCTTCTCTCTCTCTCTCTCGCCCTCTATGTATCTCGTATTGATCCTTATCTGGCGAATATGTATACGCGTGTAGCTCATCACCGCAGTGCCCAGCATAATAACCAGTATTAATCTTGTTGTTCTCTCTTCCATACCGTATCTGGGACTTTGGGAATTGGCATGCAAGAAATGAGTTATACGGGGCCCGTGGTCTCTCGTGAATATTTCCCCAACAGTTAATTGTAGGCGACGCTCCGCCGTAGAGGGCGGCCTCAATCATTGGCGTATCGATCAAGCCTTTGTACCGAGGATGCGTGCGATTTTTTTTTGTGTGGTTTCAGAGAAAAGTTTTATAGGCCTAGAGACCCAGGATGCATCGAAGGGCGAGAACCTCGCCAAGTGGGCAAGATCAACCTTGCTCATCTTCACACACACAAAAATTGATTCTTATACATGCCAATGGCTGGATTTGGAGCAGCTGAAGAGGTATAGGCCCATTGATACAATCGGCTGAATGAAATCGTCATTATTAATGATTGAATTAAAAAACTTTACATTGGAATAATTGGATTCATGGCGAAGATTCGTTTCGAAGAAATTTCTGACTATTTTACATGATTTTTACATGTTAATGCAATACAGAAATCATAAAAACATAGCAAGTCAACTAACATTGAAATTCTACATTATGAATTGCGTTTGAAAGTAGCCAAAATACGTGCATGTATTCGGTGAACGCAAAGGGTCCAAGAAGCCACACCCGTATGCCAAGAAGGCGTTTATAGTTGGTTGATATTTATTTTTATAAAATGTGTGTTATGGAAAATATCCATAGTTACAAATTGTTAAGAATGTAAATTGGGTCTGAGACCAATTGGGTTTTCATCCAATAATTCTAAAAGTATTAATCCAGTGATGTGGATTAATTCATCTCAGATTGTGCTCCTGTAGTTCGGCAAACATCGCTAGCTTCAGTGCTTTGTGGATTAGTTACTTGCATGGTTTACATATTAATCCGTAATATAAAAATATACACAACGAATCAAACCCGATTCATAAAGCCCTTGCATGAATATTTAACGCAAATTCAAATTTATAATTCTCAAACTAACATATAGAACATACTCACTGCAGTGTAGCCATTATACAACGATTTTTAAGGTATATTGAGAATAAACAATTAGTCTGATTTAATTAACACATATATAACCCAATTCCTGACAAATCGCTAAATTTCAACGTGCCGTGAATAAAATATTAAAAACGCACGAATACAATACTTCACATAATACTTTCGAAATAGTTTGTTTTAAATATTATCTACATATAAAAATTAGAACACTTGCCATTGGGGATAATGTGGGTTTGACACATTGGTGGTCGATACCAAAATACGCTAATATGTTAATGTGTTCAGCATACATTTTTATGCACACTTATGGCAAAATTTGCATTATAGTCCTATAGGAAATAAGCTGTGAGAGTGTTTATATACTTGTGAAATGGATTATACCTATCATCACCATGTGTTATGTACTCACAAAACATATAGGTTAAATAAAACTTAAGCTACATTAGAGTGTATATGTTGTGCACTTTTAGCAAGTTTCATTATGCAATGTGTTATGGATAAAAAAATCTAAGCATTTGGAGTCATGTTTTGGTGCATTTGGCTACCCATGCCCATCGTCCGAGGTGCCTAGGAACGGAAGTTGGATGGCAATCTGTTGGGGGACTTCTCTAACACAAGTTCAGCTTCATTGCCCCCGAGCCCTTGTGTGTATACCACCGGGTGAAATATGGTTGTGTCAAGAGATCCAATTTCACACCTTGCACCACTGCCCTAGCTGGGCCATATTACTGGTCAAAATTGACGTTTTCCTTTACGATGGTCTATAAAAAAGGTGAAACGGACTAAGAATTTGCTTTGTGTTTTGGATATGCGCACTTGATACGCGATGCTGATGGGGGAATATGTATACACGCATGTGGGACTAGTGGATCACCCATAGGCTAGATGTGGGGAAAGAGGGGGTGTAAAAAGAAGCAGGAAAAAAAATAGATATAATGGAGACCGAGTTGAACCATTGGCTATTCCGGCTACTTTTATGCACCCTATTTTACAATATAGATGGTCGGCAAACTTTAAATAAAATTGGCGAGGAAAAGAAAGCTGGCAATACATTGTAACTAGGTGAGAAGTGCCCCTTGCCAATATATATATGGACGTGTGATCCTACCGCCTACTTGACTCCACGTATTTTTTTTAAAGGCGATCGAATGGAATGACCACTGGTCAGTATAGAGAAATGGGAAAGATATTCAAAACGGTTGGGAAATGCGCGCTGTAATTTTCGGTATAACCAATCGGATGGAATGTTTTCTGTGGACCGAGAAGCACTTTGTGGTCATGGAAACTTGCAAAATAAATGTGTTTGCAACCAATATAAATAGCGGGAATGTTGGTAGAAGCTCGGTTCTGGAAATTTTCATTTTGCTAAATTGCATCTTTGAGCTGTTTGGCATTTGAGGGAGTTGGTGATTCTATAATGGTACCCGTGGGTATTTGGAAAAGTTTGAGTGTCGTCACAATGGTCGCTCGTGAAATTTTGCATTAGTCTGCTTGATATTTTAAAATGTTAGTTTCTGGAATTTTATTTATATAGAGTTTTATAGAAGTTTTGTGTTCACGTCATGGTTTTTTCGAAGATATATATAACTTCAGAAACCAGAATTTTTTTTGCAGAACTAGCCTGCCATACATAGCTAGAAATACAGCAAATTCCATATTATTATTACAAAAATTATCAAAAACGTTTAATGATTTACAAGTTTTCTATACTTTCCTTGATATATGCATAATGAAAGACTCTGTATATCAAGGTTTTAGAGAACTGATGCATTGACGCTAATTTTTTTATAGTTTTATAGATACATTGTTTTAATTAATGTATACAGATAATTTTAAATACAAAAGTCAAAGCATTCATGCTCATGTTTTAAATTTCGTTATTTCCCTTTTAATCACTGGAAAAATTCAAAGCACCAATTTTTTAGAATAATACGTTTCCCAAAAATAACATTCTTTTAAAAAAATACATGTTTAGAAATAAGTCTATTAAAATTCATCATGAAATAATTCATTGTTATGGAGCACATCAATTTTTAAACCATTTAAGTTTGAATTTTATTGAAAAATAATTTGATTGAATTTGTACATTTTTATTGTATCCTTGTTTTGGGAACTATACTGCATTTTAGACATGTGTGGAAATATTTCATGTTGTGTGGACATCTTGAAATAATTTATAATACAAAGACACTCATTTAACTGCAGTTAATGTATTTGCTCGAATAGTTATTTTAACGACTTTCACATGTAATAAATTCACCAGATTAATATGCTGATTTCGTTCATATTATATTGCTATTTTTTTTGTCTTACGTCGCATAACCCCTATGCACTTTATCTATTTTTTGTGCATTTGCTGATTAGGTCTACAACATATGAATTACAATCCAGTTGTGACGGAGAAATGGCATCGAAATATCCATCTACTTTTATTTTCCATGTCGTCTTTGATTTTTACGACTTTCTCACGCGCTAATAACTGACTGTAAAGTTAACTGAATCAGCTTGAAGGACTCTTATCGCCTCCATTTATGTGTAATTGTGAAGTTTCACACTGACAGAATACGATAATGAAATGCGATAAGCAAAATACATTATGCCATAAGTAGGGCCTGTTATCGATTTTCTTCCGAACAATCCAGGATACACTTCGCACGCAGCTTAATTTTATTAAGGCATTAAGTTGTAATTCATATTCTTTTGAAATGGCGTATTCATTTCATTTTTAAATTAACTTTGAGGCGTAATTCAGAGATGACGGGGTATTGTTTTAACGGTGTAGAATTTTGAAAGTATCGTAATTCGAATCTTTTACTTATCTCGTGTAGAATGGCTGCCTCAGATTTAATGAAGGTTGGCAAGCCTCGTTACACCAGAGCTGTCATGGATTACCAACTTTCAGGGATGATTGCTAGCTTTTGGTAAACTAACATCACAAAAGTGTCTCCAGTTGGAGTGGTTGCCTATATTTTAAGGACGACTTCTTTTCCAAGTCCTCTCAACGTTTGGCGACTAGTATTGCAAAGATTAAATTCTTAAAACCTTTCCACGAAATAAAACGAAAAGATGTCTATTCACAAATTTAATTAAGAGGGTTGCAAACCAGAATAAGCCTTTTTTTCTAAATTATTTTTTAATTTACTTTTGGAAACTGTTAGGAACAAATGGAATGTACGAGGACCTAGCATAAATATTCTATTATTTGTTAAAAAAATTGTTTATGTATATGTATATCCCATTTCATGGCAATATGTCTGTAAAGTTTATAACTGTAAAAGGTCTGGTAAACTTTATAGACATATTTCCATGAAATGGAATATACATATAGATAAACAAAAAAAATAAAACAAATAATAAAATATTTATGCTAGGTCCTTGTGCATTCCATTTGTTCCAAATAGTTTCCAAAATTAAAAAACAAATTAGAAAAAAAGGCTTATTCTGGTGTGCAACCCATTTAAAATCAATAGATGAATATTTCGCATTGCTTGTTGTTTAATATCCAACTTAATAGAGGGATTGAGCACGCCTCCCTTAATGCTCCTTTAATGCTAACCTCATTGACAGCACTGTATGCTTTTCCAATGCGTTCTCGTTAAGGTAAATCAGTTGACGGGGCATTAAGGGATGCGCCGGCGTGCGCAATCCCTCTAATACAAAATGCAACTTACTTTAAAATAAAAAGTGGCGAAATAGTTGGATGCCTTCATCTTATTTCTATTGTACGTATACATCAAAACCTGTGAAACGCGAAATAGCTATGTGTTACAAGGACAGATCACGATTTTACCTGCAAATAGCGATAATGGTCCACCGCTGAAGCTTTATTATGTTATGTGCATTACGTTTCGCCACTACTAGAATATTTCCACGCTCTTATCACTCTAAACCAAAGCACACAATGAAATAATCGTGGCACACTAATTGTCAGGGCACACCTTACGTTATTTCACATTAAGAGGTTCTTTTCGCCTTTTCTCGATGAAAAAAATCATAATTTTACTTAAACCGTATATATATATGTACTTTATCGAATAATGAGTTTTCCCCCCTTTTTCTTTTACAAATATTTCCCCTTCAAAGCATGGGTGGGGCTATTACACGAAACATAATATTAACTAGCTTGCATAAAAATCTCAACTATTAATATTTAGTACTAGACAACCTTCTTTAAGCCCCAGGCCACACTAGGATGAAAACGTGCGTTTGGCTAGCCTAAAACAGGGCATCGAATTTAATTTAAATTCTAGAATTATAAAATTTGCACATTAATATCTCATGAGAAAATTCTTTTTTAATTAATAACCTTGTTTGAGGCTAGCAAAACGCACGTTTCCATCCTAGTGTGGCCTTAGGTTTTTTATTAACAAGTACAGCATGTTTCCCCTTAATGGGGGCAATCACTGCTGGCACCTTAGCATTGTAAAGCTAGCCAAACGCGCGTTTCCAGCCTAGAGTGTGGCCTGGGGCTAAATTTATATTTCTGTATTATAAGACCAGTGAGAAATGGTATAATTTAAATTTTAAACATGCATTCAGTATACATGTAGCCGAGGGTGTGTATGCCATCATTTTAGCTGAACCTGCAAATAGTAATAGCCTTCCGAAGAGCACAACTTTTGGTTTGGTCCCAGTGCAGGGTTTGTGCTAATCATAGGTTTTGCTGTATACGCCTACAGTGATTTTTACAATTTTGATATTGTGTTCAACTTGATGGATTTGAACCAATAGAATACGCTTGTAGGTTGTGCAAAATGGATATACATGTACATGTAGGCCTATTATATTTGTCTAAATCAAAAATATGAACCATCAAATATAACGATTGATTGAATTTAATCTATGCAATATGGAGTTTACTAAATAAATATAGATTTCCAATAAATAGATAAGCAAGCTATAGGATTAAGCACAAGGACTACACATTTTTCAAAGACAGTTATTATGTTATCAGTTAAATGAAAATTAAAGTCAGAATGATTTTGCTTTGTGAATATTAATACACACATCTATATGACATAAAAAGGTGAATGGATCACTAAATTACTGAAAATCTAGAGCGATTAATAAATAAGAATGAAAAAGCGAAATTCGCAATATGATATATACATAGAACTATGATTGAATTTTCGTCATAACGTACGCAACCCTAATGTAATTTTAATAATCTATCGCTCAAAATGTCTGTTTATATGATTTGCAACTCGAACGATAATTTTATAAAAAGTTCTACGTTTTAATTTGACCACATTTGTCTTTGAAAATTGCAAAATTGAAGCTATATAGCTTTGAAACAGCTGACACGCTGACATTTGCATTTAACGTCTAATTTAATGAGAATTTCGACATGAGTTATTTAAAGCTAAGTTAATCCAAAGTCAATCGCACGTTGAAGTAATTGCCATAGCTGAGATGAGATTTATGTGAACCGTTAAGAAAGCTACAGGCTAAAATGTCGTCTAATGGTGCAATAATTCTCCACTTTGGTACCAAATAAAAGCGTAAATATGCGGATGAGTCGCTGGTGGGGACAATGCTGCCATAATTTTATCGTCGTTGAATCAACATTGGCTGCACTTATTACAACATTTGCAGCGTCTATCTGTGGCATTACTAGCAATCAGAGAAAAGCAAACGTCCACGTTAGACGCTGCTCGTATAACTCAGGCGAGAAAACCCATGGGGACCATTTTGAGGGGTAAAAAAACCCAAGCAAACGCCCCACGTTGCTGTCCTTTCATTTAGACTTGGCCGAAATTGCCATTCCGTTTACCTGCATGCCCTATAGTATGGGTGTGCAAGTTGCGAGTGCATGAATTCCTGGAAATTGGTACAAGTCTATGTAAGTGGTGTTTGCGCTGAGTCCAGATGAAATGAAAAGAGCAGTTAGGCTATATTTAGCAGGTTCTGGCCACAGCCCCTGGGGGATTAGGGGGGAGGTTTAGACGCAAAAGTCGATTCTTTGCTATAAGATGAGAAAAAACAACTTCAGAGGTCGTCCATAAACGACGTCATGCATCACCGGAAATGGGAAGAACCATGCTGGGAGAGGTAAATGTGGCGTTACAAAAGATGCTATATACATATCCAGACAATTTTGTAAGTGTTCGTGACATGTTTGCTTACTTTACTATTTAACGGCATTTCCATTGTTGGATGTCATTCTGTAACCCACTGTGTAACATGTTTAAAAAATGTATACATGTAGCCTTAAACTTGGAATTAAACTGTATTTTCAAGGTCGTGATAAATTGTAAAATTGTCATATAGAAAGATAAATATGTATTGAGAACGAAAGATACTAATATACGAGTCGTGTACATATATACATGCTTGTATTCAAATATACAGTTACATGTATATAATGTATTGGATACTGTAAGTTCACTTTGCATACTTATAGTAAGTTTGCTTATATATAGGTATCTCATTAAGAAAAACATGTCCAAAAGCTCATATGACAAAAGCTATACAGAATACATTGCATGTTTATAACGATTTGTCTTCATTTTATTTTTCAAAAATGTTTATTTACATGAGTACAGTGTATACATGCATGTACATGTATATATAGCTTGCCCTCAGCATTGAAGACTTTCAATGTTCGTTGTTCACTGATCGATTTCTTAAAATCCTGACATTTTCTCGTGTTTGTCCAGTTGTTTTAAATGATTTTATCAAGATAAGTAAACAAACTCGGCAAAAGTAAACCATGCAGCTATACAGAGGTTGCATTCACGTTCTAGCACTGTTTTCGTTCAACATTTAAGAAAGTGCGTTACACGTGCATGTATTCACCTTATAAGAAAATTGTTTCCTTGTGTGTCAATAACGTATACACAAAGACTAGAAAATGACCTGCACTTTAATAGCTATTTATATAATTAATGTTCATAAAAACGATATGCATATATAAATATATACATATACAGTATGTTCATTATATACATGTATATCGCACGGGGGGGGAGGTTGATATATGAAAATAAAAACATCTGTAGAAATTTACACTCGGCAGGTTTGAATTTCAGATCAGGGTTCCCCCACGAAATAAATTTTCAACTTCCCTGACTTTTCCAGATTTGAAAATAATTTCCCTGACCAAAAAAAAAAACAGGGAAGAACACCAAATGGTGTGTAGATGCGAGAGTAGATAGTCTTGTATGTGTCCTTTGAAGAACAGCCCTACTTAACATATGATAGTTATTTTTGGAAACACTTATCACTTGCTAACTGTTTTAGCTACTAATGCAGTTTGCCACATTTTTGGTAGCAGCAAGTGATAAGGCACGCCACAGAAGGACTTGTGTTTCAGAGAACCATGCTGAATTTTCCTGACTTTATCCAAATAATGTTGATTTCCCTGACTATTCCAGGTTTTCCAGGTCTGGGGGAACCTTGTCAGATATATACCGACCACAGTGCGATATGAGATATATATACCCGGAGAACTTTTTCCCCTTGGTTCGTTTCATTTTGGTTGACCCTTGGGTATGTCTCAGGAATTTTGGTTGTCCCGGGTATGTCTCAGGACTTTTGGTCGACCCCGGAGTTTTGACAAAAAATAAAAAAACCAGAAAACATTAATAGAACAAAATTCTCCGGGTATAAATATACATGTACATGTATATATGGAATATATGGAATGTTGTAATTATACACGCGAACAACCAATGAAACACAAAACAAACGACTCTTCAAAATTGATGGCTCTTGAAAAACTTGAATGATTTTGGAATACATTGAAACCTAGAGACACAAGTATAGACACAACGTTTCGTATACGCGACGTGCTTGGTATATCGTCAAATTGGGTAATTACGGCAAGTCAAGTTTAACGGTGGAGTTAACGATGCTCAACTTCATCAGTGCTTCAAATTAGGTTCACCTTTTTATTTCCCAAAAGATCGAGAATTATGAGGCACGTTTCATTTGTTTTAAAAACACACCCTTCCCAGTGCACGAAGTTGCCTACGTCACTCGCCCCTTCTGGTGCAGCAGGGGTCATGCTCCCGGTGCTGCGTAATGGCCGCCGTTGGTGTCTAACCAGAGCATCGTTGTGTGTTGATCTGCCATCTGTCAAGAGCGATTGGCCTTTGTACTCTTTTATTTCTTGACATGACCCCACGCTGGCTTTGATTTTATGGATTTTTGGAGCGCCTGGCCCCATAATTGTTCCTATAGGCAGAAATGAACTTGTGCCCCGGAGGTCCTCTTCAGGGGCCAGTATTGAGGGGTTAACTATGGACAAATTCCACCCAATTTGTACGATATGTACATGCACATGTACACGTTGATGTTGGAATTAATCAAATCAGAGCAGCTCCTCTATTTGCAGCATTTGATGTTTTTTTTTATTTTGGTGACAGCCAATTGACACTACATGCATGTCTGATGGATAACATGTATCGAATTCATTATGCGAAAATGCATGGAATTTGTCCAAAAAAATCGTGAACTGATATGGCCTGCAGTAATATTGGAATACATCAAAACCTGTGAATAGCGTACCACATTTTAACCGAACCATGGTTTGTACTACTTGGAGGGATCGAGTATGCTATATTTCAAGTGATCATCATACACACCCACGGTGTACAACTGAACACAACTGTTCGTGTAGAATTGTACATTTAAAGAATCGTATATTATTAAGATATGTTGCATTTTTAATGTTTTTTAACATTAAATCGAAAAATACATACATGTACATGTATATCCAATAAGGAATGTATGGAAAACAAATTGTTTGCTTTGGCGTGCGTAAGCTCTTCGCAGGTATAAAATCGTGATTCTGTCCCAGTAAAACCAGTGTGCAAGTTGCGTTTCACAGGTAATACTTTATACCAAGCGCTATTTCCAGGTAGTACGCTATATGAAGGGCCCTTTTTACATCTTTTGCTGCAGGTAATAGGCCCACATTAGGAGTGTCAAATGTTTGTTTATCTTTGGTAGCGTAAGGGGTTTGCCGATTTTTGTCTGGTAGTTATTAGCGAGTGATGTTTACATAATGTATGTACATGTATAAGATGGGACCAGTCCATTTGTGGAGCGACACACATCGGACAATGTAGAACTGGGATGTGCTAAATATTCCGTTCTTGGTCAGGATTGAAGAGTGGTTTGTTCGCATCTGTATATATAGTATAATTTTTTTAAGTATAAAAGGATGTTTAAAAGGAAGTAGGATTGTAATGTTTGAAGGTGGTTATTATAGTCTTTATATGATCTTAGGGATGCCATGATTTTATCTCGAATGGATTGCGATAGTCGTGCTTGTGCTGTTTACATTGTTCTTTATTTTGGTGTCTAAGATTTGAATGGGTATTCAAGTTAATAACTTCATTTAAGTTCGGGGGGTGGATCAATTGTTCGATGAAATATTGTAGTAGGTTGTTCGTATCTACCTGGGTATCCAGCCATTTTAGGAAAAGTCTGTGGTATAGGATGGCTTTTGTGCTTAATTAAATGTGTGAGCTAGGATTGTCATGTTGGTTGGGAGTAAACCTAGTTTATTGTAAAGCATATACGAATGCACACTTAATTGGGTGAAGCCCAAACATCTTGCATATGCATTTTTCTTAAAAAAGATTCAAAGCGTCCTTTTTGGTCCTGGCCCAAATTATGGCATTGTACGTTACGATTGGACTTAATATTGTTTGAAAGAGTTCCATGTGAGATTTGATATGGTTAAGGTTATTTTGATACAAGTACATAAACCCAACGCCATTTTAATCTATGTGTGTTCATTGCATATATGGACTATATCAGAACACACGTGAGAAATTCTTGGGGTCTGTTTGAGTACCCCTATTATAGGATCAAAGTGCGATAACATACGCAAATTAATTTCAAATTAATTTTCTTAACGGGAATATTTAATGTGTTTTCTTTTGATAAAGCATTGAATTAGTTTCATGATGCTTCGAGGGCAAGTCACAAAATCTGCAACTTGAATCAAGTTTTTGCTGACTCAAGTGGGGGATGAGGAGTTACCGCCTATATTTTGCCCCTTGACCTCGTCGCCGCCTGTCCCGAAAGTTTGACAGGTTTTCAGATCGATTATTTAAATTTCTTGGCCCTTTTTCTGTCTGTGCTTCCCTCCCTAAAGGGAGCTTGACATATTCATTTGTAAGTCGCATAAAAGGGGAAACTTCCCAACAATGGACGCCATATGCCCCGCGAGGATAACCTACACGACTATTACAAACTGAATTAAATACACTCGTTCGTGTCCGTATGCCGTATGAATTATAAGGTCTTCTTGGCAGAGTGCCGTAGGATGGATTCGGCCCTATGGCACAGTCACCATGCAGTGATCGACATTGTGCACGGCTTTTAATTGAATAATCAATGGCGCGATGGTGCGTGCGTTGCATTTTTGGTCTCCGCCTGTTTCATTCTTCGTGATATTATAAGGTCCGTTAAGTCAGGAAGTTATTCTATGCAACGGAGTCAATCAAATGCTCGGACTTAATGTCCTTAACGAAGAAATGATTGGGTTAAAATGCGAAGGGCTCGAAACAAACGCTTTGGATAATGCTTTTATAGAGTTGAGGGAGGAAAGGGCCGATATATCATCTTCTACATTATGATGCGATAAATAACTATTTCATCATAAGTAGCTTAATTCATCGCGAAGCAACCTGCATTGAGGTCATTATGCATTATGTGAACTGCTTATATATACCCGGAGAATTTTTTTCTATTGTTTTCTGGGGGTTTTATTTGTGAGAAAAACCCAGGGTCAACCAAAACTTCTGAGACATACATAATTAAGGATCAACCAAATCTCCGGGTATATCCGCACGGAGGGAAGTTGATATCTGAAAATAAAAACCTCAGTATAGGAATTTACACTCGTCAGGAACTTTTGACCTCCAAAGCA
>JAQGCC010001203.1:0-25615 GCA_034698905.1 Xestoiulus laeticollis | reverse complement strand
TTTGTTCCTAACAGTTTCCAAAATTAAATAAAAAAAATAATTTAGAAAAAAAGGCTTATTCTGGTATGCAACCCTCTCAATTGAGAATAAATGCATCTTATAAAAATTGTGTGAAGGTTGTAAAAGCAAGATACTAAGATATCGCTCGAAGTTTGCCAATGCATACATTTACTTTATGATAATTGAACAAGTTAAAAAATCCTGTTGTAAAAATAATTTACTTGTGCATATCTTATAAATGCCTAGATCTTAGACATTTACATTATTTTGAAATGTAAATGCCATTGCTGTAATGTCGATCTTTCTTATAATAATTCAATTTAAATAGTAATACATTCATGTAGGGACCCCGAAAAATATTAGCGATTATTCAATCATATAGCACAATTGACATGCCAACAAAAATTGAAAGCTTGCCATTATGTCATTTTCTAATTATTTTTAATAGGCGTGAATTGGCTTGTTTACAAAATATTAATTTTTTCATCAATTTAATAGGCTTTATAAGTCATAGGGCAATACATATCTTGCACTTTTCTGCTTCGTGGCATTGCTAATTTAAGTTATGTACAGCTTTACACAAACTTGCATATTCAAAATATTTACTACATGATATGAAAAGTTATCATAATGATATATTGTATATAAAGCTTGTTTTGAGCATGTATTGGTAATTGTGATCAGAGTATTTAAGGAACTTGAAAATCCAATATGTACTTCCTGGGAGTTTCTGACTCATTCCTGATAATTAGGAAACAATATCTAGAATTATAATTGTTTTCTTCCTTGTATGGAATTTTCCTTAATACGTTTTATTTAATTGTTATTGATAGAGGAAATTCCCACTAGGAAAGCCTGATGGAGTTATGTAGTAATTTTCTCATAATTAACTTTGCTTATAAACTTATTAATCACGTATAGATTTCCTTCATATGATATACAGTTTAAGTATTTTAATGCTCGTAAATTTTTATTTTTGATTATGTGCGTGATTGCTTTTCTTTTTTCGTACGATACGAGCCGTATATAATATATAATTTAAACGATTTAATCTTATACCAAACTTATTATTTGCAACTGGTTACTAATTTAATGCTTACCGAATCTCAAATCATGCAGTGCCTAGAGCTTATTTTGGATTTATATTGCGCATTTATATGACTTTCAATTAACAAAAGGTAGTCGAAATTGACTGTTTGATATATAATCTAGAGAGGTTTGACTTGTTCAAGGCTAAAAGGCGATAATTTCACGTAGAAAATTACATATCATTGGAAAGTTTAGGCACGATTTTAATCACTGGTCATTTATATGCCTATTTTTTTGTAATAAAATAATCTAAATGATGCAAAATTTCAAAATGCATAACACCTACTGCAATGCAAAAACAAATTGGCAGAATAAAGCATGGTTTGTGAAAATTATGTCGATCAAAGTCTTGGAAAGTCATGATAATTTTTTTTGGATAGTTTTATAAGACAATGGATTTGCCTCATTAGTCTTTTTGGATAATTAGGGCGTGAACTTTTACGAAATATTGACGCAACAAATTCTTGTAACATGGTGAATACGTGGCTATACTTTAATGTACCATTAAGACTTTCACGGTTAATACGCTGTGATTAAAAAATTATATTTTCCCAATTATAAATCCCTGCCTCTGCATAATTATGAGACGTGTGAATTTCATGCGAAATTTGCCACAGATATCCCATCGTGCACTAAGTCTTATCATTTTAAATTACTTCCCTTAACATAGACTTATGAATATCCATTGATTGGTCTCAAGTAGAAATCGCACTGAATTATTCATACATGCCACAGGCTTGGCACATTAAGAATAAATGAATACTAATTAATAAGACTTAATTCTACAATTGACGCTCTTAATCACCCCTCATGACGCCTAATTTAAAATTTTCCAGTCTTATAATACATTACAAAGCAGAAATTATAAAAATATACATTTGAGTAGCCCCAAACTCTGCCCATTGCTTTACTTTAGGTTCTATTTAACTAAACAGACTTTGGTGCAACCAAAGAAATGTTTTGTATCTATTTGACGAGTAATTATTTTACACTGTTTATTTTTATTTTGTTTTTCAGGAATTGAGGTTACTTCTGGCAAACTTTAAGTTGGAAAGTTCTGTATGGCTGCTGACCCAAGACCAAAACTTTCACCAGGTATGCTCTAAAAATAAAATACAATGGAGATGCACTAGTACTATAAGTTAACTAGCTTCTAGAAGTTTTTCAAGAGCGAAAACATGTTAAAAAATATATGCAACAGCTCATCTACCACGAGAGCAAGATTAATGATAAACTTTTGTCTATCAACCTTTGTTATAACATTTCTAATCAATAAAGTACAAGCTGATTTATTAACAAAAATGTCAATGTCACTTATCACAGGTTTATGGAACCTGGTTGGATTTAATTATCAGTAGTTTGTTTGACAGTTGGTCGTAAATAAAGTTTGGTTGGTGACATTTCATCTGATAGGTGCATGTGTATGATGTTGATGGGCTTGATTTGTGAATAAAAGGGAATTTTAGTTTAGATTTTTTTCAAATGCCAATGAATAAAATTCGATAAACACCTTGGTATCAGTTTAGATTAGTTTGTACTTTGGTACAATTTTTTTTTCAATGTCAGTTTTATCATTCAGCAAAAAATTAAACTTGAAACTCAATTGTCATAAAAACGAAGAGAATTATAAGGATAAAGTGTAAACTATATTATTGAAACGTTATAATAAACATTTAGTTTTATTGCTCCACGTGTCATAAATTAATAAATAATGAATACCTGCATAATGACAACTAAATTCCATGGTTGCTGAGTTTCAAGTCAATGATAATTATTAATAAGCATTATTATGCAATGACAATTTTTTTCGAATGATAAGTACTTGTGTATGATTATATGATGATATGTAGTCATGGTGATTGATGAAACCATATCCAAATAACGTTTTTGTTATTTAAGTACTTTTCTGTTTGCAAAAATATCCCAGTGTATCCCTTTTTTAAATGAGGGAGCAAAAAATAACTGAAATATGTTTTATTTTATAATTTAAGGATGGAAATGTTTTTAAAAATTGTAGACAAACTTTGTAAATTCAATCATTTTCTTTGAAATAGGTCGTGTTTCCTTGCGAATCTCAAGAACAGTGCGAAACAATATTATCTCACTTACACGTGTTAGGAATTGGCAGGTTTAAAGAGTCATCAGTTAGGTGAGTGGGTGGATTTAGAATTTAGATGCTCCAAGACCTTAGGAAAAACACAAATAAAATGTTTTATTTTTAACACGCACTTTATGCATTTCTCTCAGTGTGGTGCCTTGTTCAGTTTACTGTCAAGGGGATCACGATGAGTTGAACCAAGAATCGAGTGTGTTCGAGGGAGAATCTGTGACTGATATAAAGTAAGCATCGACCTTGTTTTTCATAACTATTAGATAAAGTAGTTGTTATAACTTAACAAAACAATGCGGCTTCATTTACAGAGACGACAAGAAAAGTGCCTTTATGAAATCCATCAAAGCTCGATTAACAGTAGCTCAGGTATGCAATTGAATTTTTTTCACTTAAATAAGTCTTAAAACCATGAAGCAATTTGTATAGTGATGCATTTTCATAGGGGAATACATGTAATTAGTATGCTACTCTCATGACACCAATGCTAGCATTGATTGCCAGCTGTCAGGGATAAATTAAATTCCCATACCTTGTAGGCACTACATTAAACCATTTTTATTTATTTATTAGGTAGTGGACGGTGTTCGTGCTGGGGCAACGTTGACCTTTGATTTTGTAGCATTTATTATTCTGGCCGGGTTAGTGAACTCATTAATCTAATGTAAAATTATTCATATTTCATTTTGGAAGACAGTTGTGGCAAAGGTATTAATTTCCACACTATTGGTTTCAGCTTAATTGCTGGATTTGGACTTATGGATAACAGTTCAGTTTCCATTGTTGCAAGTATGCTTGTCAGTCCTCTTATGGTAAGGAATAGTTCATATAAATGTGTGCTCAATAATATTAGTAATTAATAAAAATCACTAATAAACTTGTTTTCACATTTGCATGTAGGGACCTATAATGGCTATTTGTTTTGGTGCGGTGGTCAGTGATAAAAGCTTATTTAAACTTGGATTAAAAAATGAGCTTTTGGGTCTCACTATGTGCATTACAATCGGTGAGATAACTTTCTGCAATTTCATAATGATGAAAATACGATAATTTATTTATTAAAGATGTGAATTTCAGGTTTCATACTCGGTCTTATTAACGCCCCTTGGGCCATCAAATGGGGGAGAGGTCCTTGGCCAAACTCCGAAATGTTTGGAAGGTAAGCTGAAATTGCTTTTGTTATTATTATTATATTATTTATATCTATTAACTAAAAGGCCATATTTTCAGAGGTCAAACTCGTGCCTTGTGGGTTGGTGTCCTCGTGGCTCTTCCTTCTGGGGCCGGTGTGGCTTTATCTGTTGTAGGAGCTAATATGTCCTCATTGGTTGGTGTAGCCATTTCTGCTTCGTTATTACCACCTTGTGTCAATTGTGTAAGTATAATTTTTCACTTTTTTCTCTTGAATATTTGGCAATATGATTTTTTTTTGTGCTAAATAAACAAGTCATCTTATTTCAGGGAATACTCTGGGGAAATGCAGTTATCCTCTCATTAAAAGCTATTGCCGATAACGTAATTACATCAATGGTAAGTATAACCTTATTTTATAAATATGCTGAAATTATATTGTGAAATAAAAATGGAGTACATTATATCAGAGAAATATTTTAGTTTTGTTGTCAAAATTCAGATTTTATACAACATGTTATTTTTAATTTGTAGTATTATCATAATGGGGAATTTGTGAATGTGACGAATAGAGAATCTTTGCTTCCACCCGAAAAATACGACTGGCAATATTCTGACAATATGGCTTATGAAAGTGCTACATTAGGTGTTATAAGCCTGTGTTTATCCCTCGTTAATATTGGAAGTATTATTGTTGCTGCCATCGCTGTACTTAAGGTAATTTAAACATAGTTTCCTCATGTTTTGATTTTTGATTTCCATACCATATATTTCGATTATTTTTCATCATAGATTAAAGAAGTGGCTCCTCTCGGAAGCATGCCTGCCACAGGCCGGTTTTTCAGAGAAGATATCAGGGTAACAATACTTGAACATTTTTGAACTAAGCAATGTAAATGGATTTAATCTTGTCATAGGGGCCAATCTTCAACGTAATTTTTATATATATTAGATTGCCAGAGATTACAATAAGTCAGTACATCATGGTGATCACGACTTCAGAGATCAATGGAACGTAAGTGGCATTTTCATGTTCTGTTACATTCACTTCAGTATATATATGTAGAGTTAATATAAGTGCTAAATTAGATTACGGTTATAGTTTGTAATGATATCCTTTGCATGTATTTCTGCCTTTCAAGGCATACGAGGTATTTATCTATAGTCGTGTAGATGTGTCTTTGTCCTATATTAAAATGCCAAGTAGTTAATTTAAAATTTTATTTATTTATAGAAAATTAAAAGTGCAAGTGATGGTGATTTAGATGAAGCCATAATGGTAAATATTAATTTTATTGTTTTTACAATATCTTTGTAAAGTTTTACAATTTTTTATTATAAATTTCTATACAGGGTGGTCCAAAAGTCAGTGCCATCCAACTTTTTTCTTAAATCTTAGATGTGAAAATAAAAATAATTTTGTGGCATTGACTTGTGAACCATAATGTGTGTGGCGGATTAATTGACTCGCATTGGTAAACCAATAATTTGTTTAAAAAAACATTTACATTTTTTTAGCGAGCAGCTGAAGACGACGAGGTTTATCAAACTATAGTCAGAGTTACTGGAAATCAATTGACATTACCACCGAGAGTAAGTATATTCACATTATTTTAATGCCATTTTAATTATTGAAATTTAATATCGTTATTGTTTTAAAGAATAACGAAAGCCGTGATAGTTACAACGTCGAGGATGGTAATGAACCGAAAACATCTCTTTGGGATGGTAAGTACTTCTGAGTACAAATTGACTTAAAATAACATTTTTATAAAAAAAATGACATGAAGTAAGTACTAATTTTAAATATTTCAAACTATCAAGCATTGTCAATCCCCCGTGGCATTCAAGGAAGCTTTCGTCGTGCCACTCTTGTAGAAGCAAGGAACAGGAGATGCAGTGCCCCTTATGGACGAGAAAGTGGTCGAAGAAGGCCCTATGCATCGGTTATGAATCCACCTGTAAGTCGCTTTAACGTGGTTAAAGCCGACGACAATACAACTACCAACCACCGGAGAAGATCCCTTTCCAAAGTCCCTGAAGTCGATACGATTTTATGAACATTTGTATCTTTATAGTTTTTTTTAAAAAAATCGTCGACTATGTCGTCATCATAAATCTAAAGGTGCTATAATCGGGAAAGGTCCAATGGTTTTGATTATCTGCTACTGATCGTGTAAAATGAACCGGTTGAACTCCAATTTGATTGTAATTTGGAGATTTCTGAAATTTTAATCTTTTTTATATGTAAATGAAGGACAAAGTGTATTATTGACATTACTTGTACACGTTGAACTAGCATAAACGTGAATTGAATCGCTGGAATTTATTATTTTATTGACTTGTTCAAATTAATGTCCTCAGCACCCTATGTAACATACATGACCTGGAAGTCAAATATAAAATACTTGTAAGTGGCCAATAGTTTGTTTAAGAAGATGAATTGGTAAGGTTATTTGCTATTCATTCCACTTGGGGTTTTTCACAGATTCAGCAACATTATATTAGTGTAATGAACATTGAATCTAACTGAAAATCTGGCACAATAGGCTAATTTACATGCACGCTCGTATGTTGGTGAAATTAGATATTGTACTTATTTTTTATTATCATAAGTGGGGTATTGTGTTGCCTTCCAATGCAAATGGCTGTAATTATTGCACGTCATAATTGTCGGAATTAATGAAGGCCATTCAAAAAAATTCCTTAGAAATCTAATAATCAATAATAAAAATGTGATTCTACAAAATACCTAAACATTTCAAAAATTCATTACAGACTGATTCAATCGCTGATGTTACAGCTGTTTGTAATGGTCCAATTCAATTCAATTTCTTACCCTGCAGTCAGCATGTAGTATGCCATGTGGCAGGGGGCAAAGTCCCAGTTGTCCAACATGTACATGTATGAGTGGGTGTATTTATACTATTTGAACAGTTATTTTAAAAGTGCCTTCTGATAAACCTGAGTGCCAATTAATTTTATATAGGGGACCAAAATTTATATATTGAGATTTCAAATTAACCATAGAAATTAACTTTAGAGTACTATTTGGTCTTACACCGCACACAACACTCTTAAGAAATGTTTAAATCACAATTAATATCATTAATTGATAAAATCTTCATTAGTTTATAAATAATCTGTGAATGAATAGTTAAACCTTCAAAATTTGATATTGACTTGTCACGAATAATTATAAATATAAAATAAAACTAAATTTAATTTCGAGTTGCTCGAATTGAAGAACAATGCAATGAATTTATTGTTGTTATCGCATTTGTAAATTCTTTCACTTGTTTAAGACCTTTTTGGTCCATGCAATCATATATATCATATACGTTTCTGCTTGATAAATGTATGTAAATAGACCTGTTATTTTGAATTTAATGTCAACTATTTTAATGTTTTTTTTTATAAACGTGCACATGATCTATTGTTAATTTTCATAAAAACGTACAGTCATTTCAGGCAATTAATGCATCCTAAACTTAAGACTTATTACTATCTGGAGCAAGCACTATACTTGTAATGCTACATTTTCAAAAGCCATTTTCTCCATAACTTATTAAACTAAATTAATGAAAAAAAATTACGGAATATTCATCACGTTTTGGTGCATCCAGCTAGCTATTTTTTAAGAAAATAGTTTTTGAAAATTTAACATTACAGGTATATAGCTTGCTCTAGAGTGTAATGAGATAAATTAAATTTGAATCGAATTATGCATCTCTCATAATTAAATACGGTAAAAATGTTTGATTTGGATAATCAGAAGTATATTTTTAAATTATAAATTACAGCTTTAACTGAAATGTACAATAATATCACAAATAATCAGCATAGGTGTAAGTATTGAATTAACAAAGCTTAGTATGGAAAACGAAAGCAGTTTTTTAATGTAAAAACTGCTACTGATAAGGATTTTCAAAAACTGTTTTATCATAGCTTTCAATTCTTACAATTGTCGATTGATCAGATAACGTATCAGTTACGTCATAATTTTTATCATTATATAACTTCTAAACTCATTCGTAAAACTATTTTCTCACAATATGCTTCTAGATAGCTTTCCTAGAATGCTATTCAATATTACCCATGGAACAGTTTACAGTTTTCACTTACAAGTATGTGACCAAGTGAAATTATACGTTTAGTGGTAATTTGATGCAGACAAAGTAAGTTTATTTTCATTGAATTTATATTCCTTTCACCACACTTTATTGAATATAAACGTTCAAATAGTTAACCTATAGAATAACAAGTTTTAAAAATAAGAACACAATTTACATAAAAATCTTTGTCTACAAAACGTATATTTATTTGTAATTCTTGTTTCTGTGAGCCATATTGCGGTTATTTTGTACTATTAAACAAATACATTTTGTTTCGTTTTCAGTGCCTTCCTGTTTTATTCAAAATGGACTCCACTATTTGTTGCCTTAAAAAGGAGGGCATCTTATCAAACTCGATTATCCAAATAAAATGCTCCAAATATTTGGGCAACAACAGTGATACCTAAAACTGAAGCAAGGATAAAAAAGATGGTTCAAGAATTTGTTGAGAATTTCAACGATGTTCCTGATGGCGATTTTTCGACTAATCGGAGGGCTCTGGAGCAGTCTCTTCATTTACCTGAAAGTTTTTACATTGGTCAAGCTGCCGGACAAGGAGACTGCTTCTTCGACTCGGTAGCTCAGGGTCTAAGCCAGATCCGACCAGAACAGACATTTAATGTAAAGTTGCTGAGAATGGTGTGTAAAAACTTTGCCGAAAATAGTTTATCCAATGACAGTGGCCACTGGTTCCACGAGAGTCTACGGTACGAGGAGAGGTCCAACAGAGAAGTTCCTCTTGACCGTTACATCGATAGCATTGAATTCACAGCCAATGAATGCGATAACTTAGACATTCTTCAGAATGGACCTATCTGGGGTCGACCAGAGATTGAAGGCCGGATTCTGTGTGAGGAATATGGCATTCAACTCCATGTGGCAGAACGACATCAACATTTTGATGTCTGGACCAATGACAGGGTCAGTGCCACGGGTTCAATGGCAGCTCCACCGCAATACGATGATGAAAATACGGTGCATATTGTCAATTCCAATGGTTACCACTTCGAGCCCATTTTACGCAAGAACTACACCCAAAACATCAAACTCCAGCACTTGAATGATGAATGTGAACTTGAAAATATCATGGTGGATGAAAAGCTACGCAAACTTGGTGGACTGTTTTCTGGAAACTTCCATCAGGAACTAGATTTCTGTCTAAGCAAAACATTGATGAAGAACTCTGGATCAGTTAACATGGATTCCAAAAACGACTTGGATGAGCCACAAGAAGAAGACCATGATGGGATCAAAGATGCGATTGTATCTAACGATATAAACCTCGTCCAGAAATTTCTGCAACAACATCCATCATGGCCTTTTGACATCCCTGACACCCCATTGAAATCTGAAGAGTCTGACATCGAAAAACTGTTGATATTTCTGGAGGTTAATGTGGAAAATGTCTCTGGAGAAATACGTGGAATTCTGGAGACGGAAGTACGCTTTCGAAAATATCTTTTTGATATTGCTCAAACAACGACTTCTGTCAGGATCATTGCACGCAAGAGCCAAGGATGCAATTCTGGAAACCACGATGATGTTATGTGTGAACTAGTGCGCGTGACACTTGATGGTTTAACATCTTGGATTGAATACCATGAAAGTATTGCAGATAGAGAAGAAGAATGCCATCATCACAAGTTGACTTTGCTTTTGTTTTCTCTTGTCACTCGTAATGTTGAAAGTCTTCAAGAAAGAAGTGACAAGTTAGGCCTGTCCAGAAAGCTCTATCAAGTGGAGACTAGTTTAACTGGACTTGTGAAAATCTTAATTGATCATGAAAGGCTGAAGTACATCTTGGAATGCGTCACCAGTGTAAAAACAGAACTGCTACAAGACTCTTGCAGTAAAATAACATTAGAAAATGTAGACAAGTGCGATTCATTGCTACGAGAAATCAGAAGTCTGTCACGCAGAGGTCAGCATGGAAAACTTGACCTTAATTCTGTAAAAAACTTGAGGAAACATTTAGAAGATTTAAGGGAAAAGCTCTTACAGGTTGAAGTGCTTGATGAGATATCTGAAACATGGCCATCAGAAAGTTCCTTGGCAATAATCAAAGAAACACTGCTCTTGGATGAACTGACCAAGAATCTCCACTTGGTGCATCAGGAAGATTCTAAATGGTTCCACAGATTCTTGCTTAATAGAATATTGCAGCTCTGCGAACAATCTTCCATCAAGTCGTTGCAGTGTTTAATAACAAATGTTAGTGGTGATCTTAAAGATATTTGGAAAAATATTCAAGACGTGGTTCAAGGTGCTTTAGTGCTCTTTAATCAAACCAATGGCACTCAATCAGATAATGAACAAGAGAAATGCCAAATAAGATTCCAAAGGATTTATGCAGAATTCGGACAATTGCTTAGCAGTGTTACTACCAGTTCCTCGTTAACAAATCAGAATTACGTTGACTGTAAGTGCCCTCCGGCCCTTTGCACCAAATTCGTGACTGCCACTGCAAGATCAGAATGCAAAATGACCACCGCAACTTCTGGTAAACAAACTTCAACGAAATTATATCAAAGGCTGAGACATACGAAAATTTTAAAAATGCAGGGTTCCATTGAGGAGGCAGTGGACAGACTGATAAAAACCATTTTAGATGACATCCTAAGCAAAATTCATCAAGGTGAAATCTCTGATGAGGCCATCTTAAAATTGCAGACCAAACTTTCAAAGGATTATCAAATTAATGAAAAGAGATCAAGCTTGAAATCAATCTTCTCAACATCCCTGGTATTTTCATCAACTTCTGATGATGATATCTGTGGTAGAGATGAGCACTTCAATGAATTCAGGCAGACAGTCCTCGAAGATGGGACCAATGAACTTACAGAACTACCAATTAATTTTGAAAAGATGGCTGCCCAAAAGATTGTTGGAGAACTGAAAGGACATTTCACCATCATTTTGCAAGAAACGTTTTCTCGCATCAAGTTAGTGATCAACAAATGCAGCAATTTCTTGGACATATTGCAACTTTGTAAACATAATTTGCCATTGAGGACCTCTTTGGAAATGTTGGTCTGGGAATCCCTGAAGATCTTGAAAGCTGCTTCTTCACCTGAAATTTACACCCTGTTGGAAGACATAATTTGTGCATCGATACCTTTTATTGGACACTTGCCATACTGTCCATTCACGAGTATTTCTTTATTGGACTATTTACGCCCTGGGAACTTATTTGGAACCTTTATAAGCGATCGATTGCTAACAGTTGTATCTATAGGTTACTTTCTGACAACTGAAGGAGAAATGTTGATAGCGATTCAAAATGTGCTGGAAATCAAAGGCGGTTGTGAATTTCTTGTAAATTGTCTTGATGCTTCCATGGACGCAACTAACACGAAGAAACCCATCAGTAAATTCGACAGGTTAGTTGAAATTGTGAAGAGGTCACAGTACTGGAAAAATGACTTGTGGAAACGAAACTTGATAGCATTGTTAAAGAATCATCAAATCATGGACAACCAACAGAAAGATCAACAGTATGTCTGGAATGTGTTCAAGAGTGATATTTTTGATGAATGTAACTTCAAAAACATTGATGTATGGAGCACTAGAATTGATATTACTAGCATCAAAAGTCCATTTGGATACTCGTTGCTGCATATGGCCTGTAAAGTTGGTGATGGACGTCTGGTAGAAGATCTCTTGAAGAAAGGTTCGGTTGTGAACTCCTTGGATGATGACCAAAACACACCACTGCACATTGCTTCCTATCATAACAACATCGATGTCATGACTAGACTGATCGAGAATCATGCTAAGTTAAACCTTTCAAATTACCACCATTTGACCGCTCTACACATTGCTAGTAGCTGTGGTCTTGACCAGAATGTTGAAATACTCTTGGACCATGGAGCAGACATAGAAGCAAGTACCAGAAATGGATTTACACCATTATTTTTCGCCCTTCCACACGTTGAGATTGTCAAACTGTTGCTTGACCACAAAGCCAACGTTAATGCCCGCAATAAAGAGAATTCAACTCCACTTCATGAAGCATCAAGACTAGGTCATTTGGAAAGTCTGAAGCTATTGCTAGCAAATGGAGCCAAGCTAAATGCCATGGACAACAGCTATGGAACTCCATTGCATACTGCAGTTGTGCATGGTCAACCAGAAATTGTCACAACTTTGCTGCAACACGGTGCTGACATCTACGAAGTATGCCGGACAAAGTGCACCTTGGTCCATCATGCGGCATTCAATGGTCATGCCAAGATATTAAAGCTTGTGCTTGAAAAAGGCCTGAAACTTGATAAGTTGGATGAATGTGGCATGACACCGCTACATTCGGCTGTCATCGGTGGACATCTGCACATCATTGCTATCTTACAAGATTATTTCCCAACGATGACATTCATTGATGTCGCCGATGTAAATCAAAGGACTGCACTTCACTACGCAGCCATGCAAGAAGATGACATATTTGTTGAGACTTTGGTGAAGTTCGGTGCTTGTGTAAATGTTGTTGATATGGAAGACAGAACACCATTGCACATGACAGCGATGCAAAACAATCTTAAAGCAGCTACTGTCTTGATAAGTAACGGTGCAAATGTTGGTGCTTTGGATTGTACCATGTGCACTCCAATAACTGTTGCAGAGAAGCTTGGATATAAGGAATTTTGTGAGCAGGTTGTTAGAATTCTCACTGATGGAAATTTTCATAACAATCAAATGTTAGATGAACAATCCAAACTATTGAATGACTCTAAATCTGTGTCTTCGATTGTGTCTTCAAATGACTGTCTGTCATCACAGGATGCTAGAGTTGATGCTCAACAAGATGACAAAAATAATGTGACTACTCCTGATTCCAACCAGTATTTCAAAGCAATAGACAAAAGACTAACTTCCTCATGTACTCCATGGGCACCCCTCCACATTGCAATTGTAAACAATGATGTTGATATTGTCAGTACGCTACTAATCAACAAAGGAGGTGTTAACACTCTAGGTGAAGATAACATGACACCTTTGCATCTGGCTGCCCAAATTGGATATGTCCATTGTGTTGATATACTCTTGAAGAAGGGTGCAGATGTCAATGCCACATGTCAAGGTCGAACTCCTCTTCATTTTGCATCTAGAAATGGACATGTTGCTATCATTGGAAAACTTATCAATGCAAAGGTAGAAGTTGATTGCAGAGATGACAATGGCAACACACCTATTCATCTTGCAGCTGAAAGAGGACAAACAGAGAGTGTAAGGTTGTTGCTGGACAATGGAGGAATTATAAATTCTTGTAACGATAAAAGAAGCACTCCACTCCATGCAGCATCATTCCACGGTCATTGCCAACTTCTGGAAATGCTTCTGGAATACCATGCAGATATCAACAGCGTTGATGTTCATGACTGCACACCGCTGTCTTTGACAGTTCAACAAAGTCTGGCTTCAGCAACTGCAATATTATTGTCACAAGGTGCTAATACCAACATCCGCAATGTAGAAGGTTGGGCACCTCTGCATGTATCTACCTGGAATGACGATGTGAACCTCATGAAAAAATTGCTGGACTCCCAGGCAAAAGTGGACATTTGTGGGCAAAACGATTTTTGTCCATTGCATCTGGCAGTGATAAAAAAATCCTTGAAATCAGCAAGATTGCTGATGGACAGAGGAGCAGATGTCAACAAGCGAAATCATATAAACCAATCACCGTTACATCTAGCATGCCAAATTGGGGATTGTGCAGTAATACGGTTGTTACTTGCCAGTGGTGCCAACACTGAAGTCATTGATATCAATGGATTTACACCTCTGCTTGAAGCCATTCGTAACGGCCACGTAGACGTTGTCCAAGAACTTGTCAAAGCAGGAGCTAACCCAGAATACTACTGCAAGAAATACGACATCAGGCCAATATACGCAGCCATTGCCAGCAGAAGGTTGGACATGGTGAGGATTCTTGTTGCAAGCGGTGCCCAAGTCAATGCTCAAAATAAAATCTATACAACACCCCTGTGGCTGGCTGCTTTTTATCGCCTTCCAGAAGCCATTGTGCTACTTCTTGATAATAAGGCTAACATCAACGCTGCTGATTGGCAAAACAACACATCACTCCACATCGCAGCTCGTGGTGGACACTTGGACATCGTCAAGACACTCATTAACAACAATGCAAATGTAGATGCACTGAATAACAGAAACTGGTCACCTCTTCACGAGGCCATTGCCAGTCATCATCGAGATGTGGTTGACATTCTGATAACGAATGGTGCCAGTCTTGACATCCCCCTGGAGAAGTGCATGTCAGCCTTGCATTTAGCAGCGGCTGGTGGGGACTTGGAAATTGTGCAACTTCTTGAAGCAGCTGATGCTGATGCCAATGCACTTGACAGAGATAACTCCCAAACGCCCTTGCACCATGCAGTGAAGAATGGACACTTGGACATCGCTCAGCTTCTCATATCAAATGGTGCCAATGTTAATGCTGTCGATGCTATTGGTTTGACACCTTTGAGGCTTGCAATCGGAATTCAGAATCTACATATTGTAAACCTTCTGCTTGACAATGGTGCAGATGTGAATGCCCAAGACAACAGCCAGGTCACTCCTTTGCAAGTAGCAGTAAAGAATGGCACTAGTGCAGAGTTAGTTCAGATTTTGTTGGACTTTGGTGCAGAGGTCAATTCTTCGAGTTCAGAACAATATCTTACAGCGCTGCACTTGTCCGTTTTGCAGAACAACGTCGACATTTTCGAAGTCCTCCTCAGGAACGGAGCGGATGTGAACTCCAGGACCATTACAGGGGCCACACCGTTGCACGTGGCTTCCGGTCTAGGACACACTTCTGTTGCCAAGATGCTCATAGATAGTTTTGCAGACGTGAATTGCTTGACCCCCGAAGGCTTAACCCCACTTCACGAAGCTTCCGGTGAAGGTCATCTCGAGATGGTCAACATCCTCTTGGACCATGGCGCCAATGTTAATGCTATTGACAACAAGGACCGTTGTCGCCCAATACATTGCGCTGCCTACGAGGGCCATGAAAAAGTCATCGAGGCATTGTTAAATCGAGGGGCAGAGGTCGATGCTGCTTTGAAGAATGGTAAAACGGCTCTTTACCTATCAGCGGATGGTGGTCGTGTCAAGGCAGTAAAAACCCTCCTGAAGCACAGTGCCAACACTCATCTAAAATCATCAAACGGATGCTCCATGCTCCACGCAGCAGCCATCAGCAATGATGTTGAAATCATTCAACTGATTCTGAAGGCCATGACCAAAGGTCAGAGCTCTAAGCTATATCTGGAAGCGACCAATGACAGAGGCGACACTGCACTGATTCTTGCGGCGTGGTCCAAGAAGAAAATCGCTGTGGATACTCTGTTGAAGTTAGGAACCAGTCCAAATATCAGCAACTGCAATGGGTTTACAGCACTGCATTATGCTGCCAGAAACGGTGACAGAGACGTAGTGGAGGTGTTATTCAGCAAGCCAACTGCGGACAGTGTCCATCCTGATGATGCAATGATAGAGGCATCGATGAACATATTGTGCAGCCAACCAAAAGAAGTCATTGTCCATCAGGATGAAGTGGAGCTGGACATGCTTAACAACAACGGCGATGCAGCATTACATCTGGCCATCATGTCCAATCACGTGGGAATAGTTAAAACCTTGCTGGAGAGAGGTGCCAATGCTCACCTGTTGAACGGAAATGGTTTTTCACCGATTCATCTTGCTGCAGAAAAGGGTTTCAACAAGATTCTGGAAGTTTTGTGCCTATTTGGTGCTGATATAGACGCTTCCAACAACCCTGATTTCTTCACACCACTTCATCTGGCATCCATGGAAGGTCATGCCAAAGTTGTCAGGACCTTGGTGCAGATTGGTGCTCTGCTTGACAAACCCATTAATGGTTATGATATCACACCCCTCTATTTGGCAGTCCAAAATGGACATGTGAAAGTGGCCAAGATCTTGCTGGACAACGGTGCGAATCCTGTAACAGTCAAGCATCCATCAACAGTTCTGCATGCAGCAATTTGTAGTGGTAACGTTGAAATTGTCAAGCTGTTGATCACAGAAATCAACAGCAATGAACTGTGTGTTGAACCCTTCTTGAACGCCATGGACTATGCTGGTGATACACCACTCATGTGGGCGGCTGAAGCCGGAAACACGGATATTTGTAAAGTTCTGTTGAACTATGGTGCGAGTGTCCACCTCGAAAACTGCAAGAAAATGACAGCGTTACATTGGGCTGCCACCAATGGACATCCGGATGTGGTCAAGTTACTGTTGCGGTATAGGGCCAAAAGGGATATCAAGGACGTTGATAGCAATACACCTCTTTATTTGGCAATGTGTGGCAAAGCGCAGGAAGATGAACGAATTCATTTTTACGATAGTGTTATTCAGTTGTTATCCAAGAAATAATGTGACCTTGATTATAAATGAAATTTTTATCACTTGGAATGAAATTGTATTTTTATTTAATTTATTGTGTGATGCTTTTATGGTTCAACTCAATGCAGAAAACAAAAATACAGAAAACTTGAAATTAAAAATGTTAGCAATTAGTTTATGAATATTTATGTTTTTTTATTACGTTTTTCAGAAACTGACCCAATTTCACTTTAATGAATTTCGAGAAATATAACTAAAATAAGTCTTAAAATTACCCCAAATAAATAAAAGCTTATACATAGATCTATCAATAGGCACCAATTGCTATCGGAAAATGTGAGGCCGAAGCGTGAGCATTTAGGGAATTCCCCTATAACCCGGGGTGTATTAGAACTCTGCGATTATTAGAGGCCGGAATTTAATCGAGTATTTACGGTAACACATACATGTATATGATCTTTTTATAAAAGTATAAATTACCTGGATACTTTATTAATGTAAAAATAAACTTGTCAGTATATAAATCAACATGAAATTATCGACGTTTGTTACCCTTCAAGTATCAATTTAATTTGTCATTTATTTGTAAATGTATAAAGGGACGAGATATCAAAAATAAATATATAAATTTGCTATAAATGCATTTAAGGTTAGCTTAGTGGTTATGCTTAGCTCCTTGAACTCGGGAGACCCGGGTTCGAACCCCGGTCGGCTATCCTGGTTGTGGTTTTTCGTGGTTTCCCACAACCTCCATTAATCGCCCAAATAGGCGAATGCTGGGATAGTTCCCCAAAAAGCGGCCACGACCGTATCTTTAAAAATCTGGCACTTTGCCCCCTGCCACATGGCATGCTACATGCTGACTGCAGGGTAAAGAATTGAATTGAATTGAAGGTGTTGCATTTTACGTTAAATCGAATCCCAAGATGGCGGATTGCGAAATTTTGAATTAACCGCCAAAATTAGTTCCAGTGTTTATTGTGTGGTGGCGCTCGAGTCGCCTTTACGGCGCTCCATGCACAGTACTCCATGCCTTGACTTTTGGTGTTGATTACATTTTATAACGCTATGAATTTATTAAATTTGGATCATTTTGCTACAGTGGCCACTGTAATTTTGTTGTGAATATGTAAAAGTCAGAGCCGTACGTACTACACGAAAATGAAAAAGGGAGATCGAATAGCTGAGAATCCAAGACCTTATCGATTATAAGTATTCCAATTTTTGTACATACAGTAGCAATGCATGACTTCATGCATCATGCAGTGTATTATAAAAACCTGATTCGAGGCATGCATTTTGATTACAACCTTTATTTATAAATATGTGACCAATAATATATTTTGGCCTAGAGTGCAAAGGTCACAAATATGGCTGCAGTGTCAAAATGGAAGGGGTGGTAATATTCCCCATTTGAAAATTAGCCTAGTTATTAGTTTCGATTTGGGAAATGACACGTGAAAATGGTTCTAGGACAGTTGCTCACAAGGACATATTCCTCAAAACAAACCTAACATAACCTGAACTTATGTAAATTGCTGAGATCCTGGTGGCAAAATGTGTGGGGGAAATGTCCATGGTGTGAGAAATTATATAGCTTTTATTCAAAAATCTACCTTTAATTATGGACATGTACGTACGTTGAATGCACCATACCCCTTTGCTTCAGTCCCTGATTTTTCTGTGTTATGTGCGCTATGTAGTGTCGTATCGATCGAGTCTGGCTATGAGGCTACTCAGACTAGATCCTGTTGCCTAGAAGCATAGTAGCACACATAACGCTGTAGGCAGTTTGTTAACTACAGGGACTCATGCACATATATAGCTTTATCGTATTGACTCTTACACTTACATTAATCATATAATATGTATAAAGACTACTACCATATTATTAAATCTAACGCTCATTTTTTTTACGTCCCATCAGATTCTCTGCATTACGGGAATTAATTTTCAGCGGAAATCTCTCATTGTAAGCTCATTTTTTCCTACTTTATCACCTATAGTGATACATGATTACATGAGAAAAAGAAGGGAACAGATCTCACTGAAATAACTGTTACCAATAAAATAAGCCACTTTTCTTGTTTTCAGGGCTACGTGGAACTATGCCTGATTCCGTTGAGGACTGATTTGAGAAGAATCAAAGTAAACAGCAAGCAATGTCATATCCTTTTTATTTATAGAACCTTCTCAGATTGCATTATTTAAATTTGTTATTTAGACCATAACATTTCCACAAAAAAGTTGTTACCTTAATACAATTGCAAGTGTTTACCGTGTTTGTATAAACGATATCGAAGCTTCGTTTTTATACAGCGATCCTACATTAGAGATATGTCAAGGCGAAGACGATCAGTAAGTAATCATGTGACTTATTAGGTTGGAATATCCGATCATGTCATATTTATCATCTTTTGTACTTTACTTCTGGTTTAGGCGGAGTTTGGAAGAATTTTCAAGTTCCAACTTGTCAGCTGTCAACTCAGTTGATGGAGATTTAGGAAATGGGGAGCTGACTGTAAAAATTCCTCCCGAAGCGCTGCATTATGTCCAAGGTTTGCAAGCGAATGGATCAGCTCCTTGTACGGTATTATACATTTCAAATTTGGAATCTACATTTTATTTTTTATCTAGAAGGCAAGATGTTACGCCTTAGCATCGAGTTCTCGTTGGAACAGCCCTCTGGGGGGATTCATTTTGTTGTACCGGATGGAGAAGGCACTATGGCTGAGGTGAATTATGTTCAACACTCATGATTTTTTAAGTTTTTGTTACTAGTTTCAGTCAACTACAACATCTAATTATATTTTTTCAGAGGAGTGCCCATGTGTATACTTATGGGCACGAGAACTGCTCTCGGTAAGTTTATTTTATCAAATGTGGTCGAAATGATATTTCTACTACATATTTTTCGTATTGAAACGCTTTAGATTGTGGTTTCCTTGCATCGACTCTTATTCCGAGCCATGTACGTGGCGACTCGAGTTTACCGTCGACGTTTCCATGACTGCCGTATCGTGTGGCGAGCTTTTAGAAGTGCAGTACACGCAGGATATGAGAAAGAAGACCTTTCATTATTATTTAGCAACTCCAACTTGTGCTCCAAAGATAGCTTTGGCTGTGGGGTAGGTGACTGTTAATTGTTATTTGCTGTTTCTATTTGGGAATTCCTGGCAATGTTCGATCTGCTTTTCAGACCATTTGAAGTGCTAGTAGACCCTCACATGCACGAAGTAACGCACTTTTGTTTGCCGCATCTCAAACCAATACTTCAGAGTTCAACCATGTTTTTACATGAGGTAAGTAAATATTATTCATGGTATGATCAATATTTATGTGCGTGATTATGTCTCTTAGGGATGCGTTACAATTTTTAGGCTTTTGAATTTTACGAAGAGCTGCTTTCTAGTCGGTATCCATACTCGTGTTACAAACAAGTGTTTGTCGATGAAGCTTATGATGACATCAAATCTTACGCTACAATGACTATTCTAAGGTGTGTGAACTATTCTAAAATAAGGCTAAGCTTGTTGTTCTTGTATAATCATCAGCTAAGTTTAATTTAATTAATTTCGAATTTTGTTTTTCATTCTTTTAGTACCAATTTATTGCATCCCAAGTTTATTATAGACCAAACGTATATTTCGAGAACGTCGATGGCACTTGCTGTTGCGGAACAGTTTTTTGGTTGTTTCATCAGTATGAATTCATGGTATTTGCACATTTTTATGTACTTTCTTTGCGCCGTCTCTTTGTTTAGTTGTTAAATTTGCACAATTTTTTCTATAGGTCGGATGCTTGGTTACCGAAAGGTATTTCTGCATATTTGTGCGGCCTTTTCGTTAAGCAAAAATTTGGAAACAATGCATACAGGTGGCTTATCCACAAGGTCAGCTATAAAGAATAACTACCCGCATTCGTGTATCTCGTATGATTTCTATAATATACTGTCGTTTTGAATTAGGAATTAGTGTCCGTTACCGAGTACGAACAAAAGTTTGGTGGCATAGTGTTGGATTGCAGTGCATCACCACCGACATTCGGTTCGCCGACTAAGGCATCGGCGGGAGGTGCAACCAACCAAACGAAGGAAGCTGGATTTTACTTCTCCACGCATCACCTCCACACCGTCTCGTGGCGATATCTGGAAGCAATGGTTAAAAAGGCTCATTTGATCGTGCGCATGCTCGAGGATCGCATCGGCCGCGAGCTTCTCCTGCAAGTTTTCAATAAACTGTTGTCGTTGGCCGGTCAAGCGGCTTTGCAGAAATGCAGTAGCACGTCTTGGCTTAACATGCAGCTTTCGACGTCCAGTTTCTTGAAAGCGGTGTTTACGGTCACCGGTAAAGACATGAAGACGTTTTTCGAGCAGTGGGTGCAAGATGGAGGCCATGCCAAGTTTTACGGGTCATTCATTTTCAATCGGAAAAGAAATACCTTGGAACTGGAAATCAGGCAGGAGACAAACCCTGGTCTCGGCATAAAGAAATATGTTGTATGTTTGTTTACATTTTTGGATGAGTTGTTTTATGAGTAAATTCAAATTTACGCTTGCAGTTTTTTGGTCTAATTTCTGCAAACTTACTAGGGACCTCTTATGGTGACCGTGCAAGAATTGGATGGGACTTTTAAGCACACTCTTCAGATAGAAGGGACTATAACTAAACATGACATTACTTGTCATTCAAAAAGCAGGAGGTAAGCCTCAATTGTTCTTTTAAACAATTAGGACATCTTACTCTTTCGCGGTATTCAAATACATCTTTTAATCATAGGAATAAGAAAAAAAAGATTCCACTCTCTACGGGCGAGGAAGTGGATATGGATTTGAGCGTTATGGAGTAAGCGATTTAGAAAATATTAATAACTATGTCCTTACTCATTCTTTGGCGATTGACTCGTGGTCTCGTCTTGTGATATGCTGTTTGCTGTACATCGATGCGTTTAATTTAACTCTTGACATGTCTACATATTTTAAAAAATTTACATTGTTTCGTAATGCAGTGCAGACTCGCCCGTTTTGTGGATTAGAGTGGATCCTGAAATGTCCCTGTTGCGCGAAGTGGTTTTTAAGCAACCGGATTATCAGTGGCAGGCTCAACTGCGGTATGAAAGAGATGTCACCGCACAAGCTGAGGCAATCAAGTCGCTGGAGGATTATGCAACTCCTGCAACTAGGCTGGCTCTTACCGACACAATAGAAAACGAACAGTGTTTCTACAAAGTGCGATGCAGAGCATCGAAATGCTTAACGAAAGTACGTGCTGGTATTTTTATATTTTCAAATTTTTATAGCAGTCTTTCAGCTACACGATTACATTTTCAGGTGGCTAATGCAATGGAGACAACTTGGACAGGTCCACCAGCTATGCTCACGATATTTAGGAAGATTTTTGGTTCTTATTCCTGCCCCGCTATCGTCCGACAAAACAATTTTAACAATCTGCAGCACTATTTTATACAGAAGGTAAAGCTCAACCTCTTGAGTTGTTTTACGGCGGATAACCGGTTGCTTTAGCTTTTATTTGGGTTTGCAGACTATGCCGAAGGCCATGGCCGGGCTCCGTAACATTCAGGGTATTTGTCCACCCGAAGTCATGCGCTTCATTTTGGAGTTGTTCAAGTATAACGACAATTCGAAGAACAAGGTTGGGATAATATTTACATTTCCGTACATCTCGAACATCAAGTCGGCTGTTTGTAAATTTTACAAACGTTCGTTTGTAATAGTTTTCAGATAACTACTATAGGGCTGCACTAATCGACGCTCTAGGCGAGACTATCACGTTTGTGATTTCGATGCAGGACAACCAAGCCTTTTCCGGTGAATCGCTTTCTTCAAATACGAAACAGATTTTAGAAGAGGTGACTCGTTTTTTGAATATGGAAAAGCTGCTGCAGTGCTACCGTTACTCGGTGACCGTGAGGTAATGCGATGTTATGTTCGTATGACCGATTAAATCTTGCAGTTTCCACGTACTTCATTTTCTCGAATTCCTACTCACAGCTGTCTCCACACGATCCGAAAGCTGCAAAAATTTGGCCATCTTCCCGGTAGCCCGATGCTATTTCGAAGCTATGCAAGCTACGGCCAATTCATCGATGTCCGATGCGCTGCTGTCGACTGTCTAGTAGATTATACGAAAGGTAAATCGAGTTCCAATTTTTTTTAATTTGTAGTATCTGGAGCGTGGTTTACGGTTCGTTCTCTTTGTTTATATTTAGCCGAAGGGATCTCCGAAGATGTAGATTTTCTTCTCGATTTCATTGAAAAGGATCCAGTCCCCCAATTCAAGCATTATGTCCTACAGGCAATGATCTCGACACCACCCTTTACCAAAAAAGATCCCAATCATTTAAACACTGAAGCGCTTGCCATGCGATTATGGAAAATAATGAAGTAAGTTTTTAATTTTTTGTATATCAGAAACACTTCTGACATTCTTCCTTGTTGCGGTCTTGATGGTAAATTATTTCTAAAAAACGACATTTATTGCATTTTCATTTTGTTTCGTAGCAGCGGCATGTCGCACGATGCCCGATTGCGTTGTGACGTGGTGGATTTGTACTACATTCTCTATCACAGAGAACGTCCTAATTGCTTTTCTGCAGCAGAGGTAGAAATCTCCTTCAATTTATTATCCGTTGGGAGGCAAACAGCCATATGTGCCACCCAAGACGTGCCTTAAATGAGTTTTTCCCAATTTAACTTCGGACTGTTTATAGGGAGCTTCTGGACTAAAGGATAAGAAGCCGGTCATAAATAAACCCATTTTATCTGAAAATTTCACCTCTCTCGATGTCCTGCAAGCGGCTGCAACCGTGAGTGGAAATACAAAGGAAACCATAGCTGTTGTCAAAATTTCCAGCCCGAATAACCGATGCGAATTTTATTGCAGATCCCAGATATGGTCAACGGACAACAAATCGAGGCAATGGACCTATCAGGGGTGAGCATCGAGTCTCCCAACCCCCTCGAAGTCGGGGCACTGTCCGAGGTTCAAGAAACGCCAATGGACCTAAGCGATCCCATGTCACCTAATATCGATATGAAACAACAGGGATTCGGGAGCAGACCAATCACGCCCGATATCGTAAGGGACGATCAGTTGATCGAAAGACCTATGATGGAAGAGATGGTGGAGTTGGCGAACAAGCTTCCGGTTAAGGTAAAAAATTTCTCATTTTTGTTTCTTTGGTATTTGTAGCTTTCAATAATTATATTTCTCGACATTTACTTCTTGGTTTTTAGGATGCAGCACTTCCGCTGGCGATTCCGGCAAACAACGACTCCAACTCGATGCCCAGCGCTCCGACACGTAGCAGCAGCGATATTTGCTCCGATAGCTCACAATCTTTGCCAGGCATTTCAGGTATGCAAAAAAGGCTGATCATTATTATGGAAAGAAATCTAGCGTTTATTTTGCTTACTAATATTTTTTATACCGTATATCAGGTGAGGTCGGAACACAGCCTTTGGGTTTCGATTCCAGCATGTTTAAAAAAGCTGAAGACAGCAAGGTCGTTGTACCGATTATGCCGCAAATAGCTACTCCGTCAGCTTCCTTCCCATCCAGCATGAAAACAGTGGATGAGGGTAGCGTGCACAGAGGGATGCACAAACTGAAGAGGAAAAAGGAAAAGAAAAAGAAGCATAAGCACAAACATAAGCACAGGCACGATCGACACGAAAGGCAGGAGAAAACGGGAGAGGAAAATCCGGAGTCGTGCAGCACATTCAGCTTGAAAGAACAGCGTGAAAGAATCTATAGCTCAGGCGATAGCAGTCCGTTAAGTCCGACGTTGTCTAGCCCGAGGCACTTGGACAACATGTGAAATGTACTGTTTTTTTTATAAATTTTCTATTAAATAGAGTGACTGAAATGTACGAAGGAGTAAACGAAATGCTTCATTTATTTCTGACTTGGCTTTGCCCTCGGGCGCAGAAAAATCATAAAACAGTATTTCGAACTCTTGTATGGATAAAAAGGGTGAACATAAGTTTCCGAACCAAATACTTCACAATATATTCCCAATTTGGATTAGGTTTGTTTGGTTAGGATCTGTTTGATTGTGCCCTGGTCTAAAATTCCATAGGGTACAATTGAGAAATTCTATTGGTTTTGTCAGGGTCGCCTTACAGGAATGTGATGGCGGCATTCCCAGCCAGGGGTCACCTGTCGGGAATGTGCAGGCATTCCAGGGTCAGGAAATAAAACCTGGGCCCAGTCTAGCCACAGGAAGGCGAGCTGAGAGCATGGTCCCAAGAAATCCCTTAATTTTTTCCTGTCGCGTTTAACTGGACGCAAGATTTAATTTCCTTAATTATACCAATTGGTAAAATTTATCCGTTACATATTCATTTTATTTTTTTGTGTTACCGAGTTGGTAAGGTTTCTT
This sequence comes from Xestoiulus laeticollis, assembly GCA_034698905.1. Classification (NCBI taxonomy): domain Eukaryota; kingdom Metazoa; phylum Arthropoda; class Diplopoda; order Julida; family Julidae; genus Xestoiulus; species Xestoiulus laeticollis. Next base: position 394 of record JAQGCC010001203.1, on the reverse strand, counting down.
CTGTTGGGAATTAAAAGCAGTTCTTTTGTAAATGCTAAAGCTGGCCTGTGCCTTTATGATGGACATGTTATGACTGATTCTGCCGCACCAGGGGTAAGATAGCCTTACAGTTTCTAGCATTCTATTGACTGGTCTGTAAACTTATTGTCAATCTTACATGTAGAATCAATTGGCCAAATAACAATAAAAAGCCATAGAATCTTTCTATTAGTTATTTTTTGACCATGCAGGGCTGAATTTTCATTTAATGTTAAGGGGGAACTGAACTGCATGTTTTGCTATGGGGAAATTTTAAAACATACTTTAAAAAAAACTTATTATAATACAAAAATAAAAATTTATAAAAATGCAGTATTTTTGTAGCTACTGCATGATCAAAATTTCATAATTTTCC
>JAQGCC010001202.1:0-25615 GCA_034698905.1 Xestoiulus laeticollis | reverse complement strand
TGAATTAACACGAAAAAGTTTTCTTGATCCACATCAGTTGATCTACATCAACGTTGGTGGGAAGAAGGTCTTAGTGTTGTTTGGTATGGAGTAAAATTTGCATATCCCAAAATTTTAAAATGGAATTATTTGAAGCTTGGATTATAATTTTTTGGGTAATTTAGCATCCAAATTTCTTTTTTCAGAAAATTATATTGGTCGGAACATGGTGCTGCGATGCATTCCATTCGCTATGCAAACATGGATGGAAGTAACATAATGACTTTGACTTCACAGAGAGTCAATGAACGTCTGAATGCACCTCAGAGTAAGTGTTTACCAATGCTATACAGTAGAATCCAGTAATCATCTCAATTAAATATTTTTTCTAAAAAATTGTCCAAACATTTTACAATGTCCCATCCAACTCTAATTATCGTATATTTAGCAAAGATTTACAATATCTTTATTTATGGTTCATTTTCATTTCTTAGGTCTAACAATGGATCTTGGCAGCAATATTCTTTTTTGGGTTAATAGTGATAGTGGCACTATACAATTCTACGATTTTACTAAGAATACGGTGGAAACACTGCCCATAGATAGTCACAAGACTCGTCCAGCAGCCCTCACATTTCACAAGAACACTTTATTTTATGCAGATAATAGCAATAAGTCCATCTATGCCATAGATAAATTGACAGGTGCAAATCACCGGCAGTTCCGCAACAATACATCTGACATCTTGGCTCTTCGAGTATATGATGCGGAAACCCAAACTGGTCGGTAACCTTTATTATTTTTAACCTTACATTTTTTTATGTATAGAAAATAATGATCCATTCATTCTAATTGAAAATGTTTTTGTGTAGGTACGAATCCATGTGCAAAAGCAAATGGTGGTTGTCCACATTTGTGTCTTCCACGATCTCCAACCGAGCGAACCTGTCGTTGTGCAATCGGGTACACACAAAGTGCTGCAGATCCTAAGAAATGCATAGGTAAACTAATTTAAAAGTATTCTTTGATGGTTGTCACAATTATATTTCAAACTGATTAATTCAATTTTGTTATTTTAGGAACTTCTTCGTTTTTGCTTTACTCCAACAACTGGGAATTACGAGGACTATCATTAGATCCCAGAGATGCTGAAACAGAGGTCTTGGCTCCGATTTCAAAAGTTTCTTTGGCTTCTTCGATTGATTTTGTCGCAGGTATGTATCAATCATAAATTGCCTATTACATTTTTTAAGTCTTTCAATTTTAATTTTTAATTCCCTTTTTTTTAAGGCGATGATTATATTTACTGGGTGGACTCTGAAATCGGCAATATCACCCGTATCCATCGAGATGGTACAGGAAGAGAATCTGTTATTGGAGGATTAGAATCCGTGGAAGGAATCGCTGTTGACTGGATTGCAGGTTCGGTTTCAAGCCACCTTGTGACTTTTTTAGCCGGCTTTTAAGACACACACAATGTTGCAACTATGTATTTGTTTTCCCAGGAAATTTTTATTGGACCGATCCTGCATTTGACGTCATTGAAGTTGCCAGATTTAACGGATCTCACCGCTATGTTGTGGTGGCAGGAAATATGGACAAACCAATGGCCATCACAATCAATCCACTTGCCGGATTTCTGTTTTGGGCTGATGTTGGAAAGATTCCAAAAATTGAGAGGGCTGCTTTGGATGGTTCCAATAGGGTCATTCTTGTCAACAGTTCAATTAAACACGTCACTGATTTGTCAGTGGACTTCACGGTAAGTCTGCATTTTATGACATTATTATTAGCAAACTAATTCAAAAATTTAGTTGTAAAGTGCGCATACGTTGTGTATTTCATTGTTTGCTTTTCAGCATTGTTAGAAGTAATTACCATTTTTTTCATTCTTTGAAAAGGATTCAAAACTGTACTGGTGTGATTCCCAATTAAATTCTATCAATCGCATGAATTTTGATGGCTCTGCACAAGAAATCGTGCTACAGGACAGCGAGAAATTTGGTCCATTTGCCGTCACTTTGTTGGATGGCTACATGTTTTGGGTCGACATGTGAGTTATGAAAGACAATCTTAGCTTATTTATTTGCATTGTGAAAAAGCATAATTAGAATTGGATATATTTTCAATCAGGATCTATGAACGAGGCTCCATATTAAGAGGCAACAAGAATAAACCCTCAGAACGGGAGGTTATAAAACATGGTTTGGGAGGTGATAATTTGAAAGACATACTGGTGTATCATACAGCTAGACAGTCTGGTAAGACCGAATGAGGAATTTTAATGTTTATTTTGCATAGTCCTTTATGTGGGTTTAAAAATGGCATTTTTTTCCAATTTATAGGCACCAATAAATGCCACTTTAACAATGGTGGCTGTCAAGAGCTGTGTTTTTACCTTGGTAATGACAATTACACTTGCGCTTGCGCATATGGAAAAGTGGCTGCTGATGGAAAGACATGTGAAGGTGGGAATTCTTGTTAGCAAATTGCAAAGCCTATCTTATTTGATTTTTAACGATTCATTGTTACTTCGTAGATTACGATGCTTTCATCATGTTCTCCCGAGTGTCCAAAATCGACAGTATTCACATGTTCAACGAAAGCATGCCAAACGCTCCGTTTGAGAGCATCCAGGATGCCCAGTACATGCGGAACGTGATTGGATTATCGTTTGACTATACCACCCAAAGAATATTTTACAGCGATATTCAACGGGGAAGCATCAACAGTGTTTTCTTCAATGGAACTAATCACACCGTTGTTGTTGAAAGTAAGCTAAAAATGTATATAATTTGTATGCTGTATGCATTAAATATAAATTATTCTTTATTTCTCTACTTCAGAGCAAGGATCAGTTGAGGGCTTAGCATATGAAAGGCTACACCAAGTGCTGTACTGGACTTGTAACAGCGACGCATCCATTAATCGTATCAATTTGAGCCAAAAGGATAAAGAAGCAGAAAAAATCGTCAAATTGGGAACCGATGATAAACCAAGGGGCATTGCTGTTGATAGCTGTGATTCGTGAGTAGCTCTTCGTTACGGAATCCATTATATATATTTTTCATTTGCTTTCAATTTGTATAAATGCGTTCTATTTATAGGCGCATGTATTGGACCAACTGGAACAGTCGCCACCCAAGCATACAGCGCTCTTATCTTAGTGGTTATGAAATGCAAAACATCATTACTACTGATATTCGCATGCCCAATGCTCTTTCGATTGACCACAAGTCCCAGAAACTGTATTGGTCCGATGCTCGGTTTGACAAGATCGAGCGTTGTAATCTAGATGGCACCAAGCGCCATGTATGATAATTTATTAGAAAATGTCGTATAATTTGCAAATTGATTACATTGCGACCAAAATACTTAAAATTGTCTTTCGTTAGGTTATTCTGACCCATCAGCCGCATCATCCATTCGACATCGCCATTTATGGTGATTACATATTTTGGACAGACTGGGTTCTCCACGCTGTGTTAAGGGCCAATAAATTCACGGGGGATGAAATCGTTTATCTGCGTAATAATGTTCCACGACCAATGGGCATAATTGCTGTAGCCAATGATGCTGATGATTGTAAGTTTTTTTGTTGTTTCCACCGCGCGAAAATGGAAAACAAGTTGTACGAAAACCAGACGACTGCGGCAAACGAGAAAAACGATGCTAGAAAACGAACCTTGGACGAGCGTCCAAGGTCCGTTTTCTAGCATCGTTTTTCTCGTTTGCCACAGTCGTCTGGTTTTCGTAAAACTTTCGCGTGGTGTAAACGTGCCTTTAGATTGCATTTAAAATTCTAGAATTGTTTCAATCGTTGGCAACATTATTTTTTGGAAGGAATAATTGTATTTTGTTAATCACTCAATTTATGGGTTCTTAAAAGCAATGCTAAATTGCCATTCCAATTATCAATAATTAACTGTAGAATGTGAAATAAGTCATCTCCATGTTGTATGTCATTTTCCAAAAAAAATAGGTACACAGAATCCATGTCACATCCTAAATGCTGGGTGCCAAGACTTGTGCAATGTTTTGGACAATGGAACGGCAATCTGCTCCTGTTCTCCTGGTCGCATTCTTCTGCCTGACAGCAAACGGTGTGGTGGTGAGAAATTATGAATTTGCGGATACATTCGCTGATATTCCATTGAATTTTTGCTTAGAAATTTATGAGAAATTTAAATTTTTCAATAGTCAAACTGGCAAACTGCTCCGACGTTGAATTTGAATGTGCACAAGGGGTCTGCATTCCGTATATGCTGACATGTAATGGAGATATGGAATGTCCAGATGGAAGTGATGAGGACCATATTTTCTGTGGTATGGAATATATTTGTAATAAGAGTTTCATTTAAGCAAATCGTTTTCTGTTAAGATTGAACTATATTTCAAAGTCTCTGTAATGTGATCAACTTCCTGCTTATTATTTTTTTTGATATTTAGCAACAAGAACATGCCGTGATGGATATTACCATTGTAACAATAACCGCTGTGTACCCAACGACAGAATTTGTAACGAGAACAATGATTGTGGTGACAATAGTGATGAGTTCAATTGCACATGCACTGATAGCCAGTTCAGATGTGCATCTGGCATGTGCATCAACCAAGAGTATCGATGCGATTATGATGCAGATTGTTTCGATGCTAGTGACGAAATGGGATGCAGTAAGTCTCATCGTTGTCTAGTATTTATCCACACTACATATTATGATGGTCGTTACAAAAATATTTTTCTCTTTAAATGCAAACGTAGCTCAGAGAGATTGCACAAAGGCAAGAATCGATGGAACTCAAATGACACCGTCCCTACATTTGATCAACTGTGCACATACTACTGCCTGCATTCATGCCGATTGGATTTGTGATGGCCAAAACGATTGTTGGGATAATTCCGATGAGAAGGATTGCGGAAATAGTAAGTTTTTTCTAATATTTCAGATTATTATTGCATTTAAAAACCTCTCAAAAGCTAATTATTGACGATTACTCAAAATCTTGTGATTTTAGCTCAAAATCCTGTGGAATCAACATCATGTCCAGAAAAAACACATCGTTGTAATACCGGTCGGTGCATTCCCTTGACTTGGGTGTGTGATAGAGATGCCGACTGTTCCGATGCTGTAAATGGGTCGAACAGCTCCGATGAACATAATTGCAGTATGTCTTTTTGTTCATTGTTGATGTGTCATAAAAATTACTGAGGAATCCCTAGATTTTATTTTTTTAATTTATTTAGCATACATGTTAATATGAAAACGTTTTCCTTGAGAAATATTTCTTGTGTAATTTCATTCTAACCTCATGCTGTCCTTGAGTCTTCAAAATATTCATGGGGTTAACTTAAAACACCTTTTAAATTTGAGTTGATGATTGAGTATAATTAAAATCTTTTTGTATAGCTTACACCTGCACTGAAGATAAATTCCAGTGTGATAATCTCGCCTGTATCCCTAAAACATGGCAATGCGATGGTTTGAAAGATTGCGTGGATGGCTCAGACGAAGGCACCGATTGCCGTAAGTGCAATTTTATTGCAAAAAGTAGCGGAAATGATCAATTATTTCATGAGTGGATTTATTTGTATCTATCAGAGACTCGGATGTGTGCAGAAAATGAATTCAAGTGCAATCACACCGGCCGGTGTATTCCGATGCAGTGGGTGTGTGATGGCGAGAATGACTGTGCTGATGCGGAGGCATCAGATGAACATCCTGAACAAGGCTGTGGTTAGTTTTAATGCTAAGCAGAATTATTTTATAGAGGAAAGATCTTGAAACAAATGTGTTTTATCATGATGAAGTATTTAAGGTCTGCGTTTTCAATGAGTGTAGTTTCGCTCGTGATTAGCCGTTAAATAATCTTTTTCTTTTTTCTAAACTATTAGCTGTAGCCCTATGTCCTGAGGACTATTTCCAATGCGCAAACTCGAGATGCATTTTTAAAGGATTTGTATGTGACAGAGATAACGATTGCGGTGACAATTCTGATGAACCATCGACATGCGGTAAGCTGCAATAGGTCTTTCTTCATGAATCAAGTATTCTTTACTATGCTAGTTGCTATCACTACTGAAGCACTTTTGTGTATTTATTTTTTAGTTTATCATCCTTGTGCTGACGATCAGTTTCAGTGTAAAAATAAAGTTGCCTGCATTCCCAGGGCTTGGCTTTGCAACCATATTAATGAATGTGGGGATAATTCTGATGAAGAAGATGCGATTTGCAGTAAGTATTGTCATAACAGAATAGGTAATTTAATTTGTGCATGCTAATTGTTTCGCTTTGCTATACTATTTCTCTAGCTCAGAACTCCACTTTGGTAAAGTGTGGTGCTGGCAAGCATGAGTGTGACAATGGGGTCTGCATTGACGAAGCCCGTCTTTGTGACGGGCGAAATAATTGCGGCGATTTTTCGGATGAGGGAAAGTGCAGTAAGTTGAAATGATCATCAATCAGTCTTTAGCATTATTATGACTCATTGAACAAAAGCTAATGTAGTTATTGAGTTGTTGTATTTGAATTTTATTGACCTGTCAAACTGTTCATTCATTTTATATTTTTTAGATATAAACGAGTGTGATTACATAGAAACTGTATGCAGCCATAAATGCGTTGACAAACCTATCGGCTATGAATGTTCTTGTAATGAAGGCTTTCGTTTGAAAAAAGATAAGCATTCCTGTGAAGGCAAGTGCTTTAACTTTCCTATTTAATTAAAAGTACCAAATAATTTATTTGAAATCTGGTCGTACAATTTAATTTACCAAATCTTGGTTGGATATTCTATTTTTTAAACTACTATTTTTGAACAACTACTGTTATACAGCAAAACCTGTAAATGGCTAACACATTTGTGGCCAAACCATAAGGTGCGCTACTTGGAGGGAGAGTGCTATTTGCAGATTCAGTTGGTTCTGTAAAATTGAACCGTGCCGACAATGAGGTATCGCTACTTCCAGGTAGTGCGCTATATAGAGGACGCTATTTGCAGGTTTTGCTGTATTTGTATGCGCGAAAATAATAGGGAGGTGTTCAGTAAATGTTTATTTTTGATAAAATTAAGGAAATTTTACTTTAATATTAAAAAGAAAAAGATGTGAATTCTCTCAAATGTACTATAAATATTACATGACAAAGTAAAAACATAAATGCAAAGACTTCATTGGCCCATTGTTTTGTTAAATTTGTTTGTGTTGTTGTTGTAGATATCAATGAATGCAAGGAACAGTATCCATGCAGCCATTACTGCCGTAACACCCATGGCTCATACGTTTGCACTTGTGCCAAGGGGTACATTTCATCCAACAATGGCCAGAGCTGCAAACTCAACAGCAGTAAGAATAATTTGTGACTATTGTATGCTTAACGTACTTGTGAATTCCTTTTTTAATACGTGTAATTCTTATGCAGCTATGAAGCCAACCCTGATATTCTCAAACCGCTATTATATTCGACAAGTGGATTTTACTGGCCAGGACACTCGATTATTGACCAACAATCTGACCAATGCCGTTGCCCTTGATTACGATTGGTCAGAAAAGTGTGTATATTGGTCTGATGTCACCGCACTTGGCAGTACTCTTAAACGGTTTTGTGATGGACAAGTGGGGCATAAGGTAAGTTTGTATTGCACAGCCATTACATCAGTTAGCAAATTTACGATATTATAAATGCTACACAATATCAAATTCATTACGTTTTTCAGCCAGTAATTAGATAATTTATTTTATTTGAAGGTTTTGCACTCTGCAACAGTACAAAACCCAGATGGATTGGCAGTAGACTGGATTGGCCGGAACTTATATTGGTGTGACAAGGGAACGGACACCATCGAGGTTTCCAAACTAGATGGGCAATTTCGAAAGGTCCTAATTAGGGACGGACTTCAAGAACCTAGGGCTATTGTCCTTGATCCATTTGATGGGTAAGATAGTGTGGATAATTAAGCATAACATATTTGTTACAAAGATTGTTGAAGGCGTTTTTTAAGGAATGTAAAAAATTTAGATAACCGCATAACAGATAATTGATTATTCTATTTGTTTAGTTATCTTTACTGGACTGATTGGGGCGAGAGACCCTACATTGCCAAAGTAGGCATGGATGGTACTCAAAAGAAAGTTATCGTGAACGACTCGCTCGGTTGGCCGAATGCATTGACCATTTCGTACGTCAGCAAAGAACTGTTTTGGGCAGATGCAAGAGAAGATTATATTGCAGTAACAGATCTAAATGGAAATAATCGACGTGTTATTGTCAATAGAGGTTTGTCTGTTCTAAGTGTACCTAAGTGTTCTAAGTGTTGCTATGCACCTTTTAAAATTGTATTTTGTAATGGAATCGAAACTTAATGAATGTATCATTATTGGTATGATTTGAAGTAACGCTTCACATTTTATTTCTATAATTTACTTTGGCAGGACCCGAGCAAGCTCTTCACCATATCTTTAGCTTGGCCGTGTTTGAAGATTATTTGTTTTGGACAGACTGGGAAACTAAGAGTGTAGAGCGCTGCTACAAATACAAATGCAATGAAAAGCTTCGAATTGCAACCACTGTTCATAGGCCGATGAGCATCCAAGTGTATCATCCAGACCGCCAACCACCACGTGAGTGAAAATTCATTGATTTGAAACGGAATATAGTTTTTGAAAGCGTTTTTAAGATGTTTTCTCGTTCACAGTGAATGTACCGAATCCATGTGAAAACAACGGCGGCTGTCTGGCTCTGTGCTTGCTGCAACCTGGCGGCAAAAAGGCAACTTGTGGATGCCCTGAAAACTATTATCTTACAGAAGATGGATTAAATTGCAAGAATAATTGTTCAAGGTGAGCACCACTATAACACAGATTGAATTAATAATTTTAATCGTGCTTTACAATTGCATAATATACAAATGATGGGATGATCAAAAGTTTCACATGCTTGAAAATGTTTGAATTTTTTTTTCTTTAGTAATCAATTTGTCTGCAAATCAACATATAAGTGCATTCCATTCTGGTGGCGTTGCGACACTCAAGACGATTGTGGCGATGGCTCCGATGAACCGAGCGATTGTCCAGAATTTGTTTGCCATCCTGGTTGGTTTTAATTTAGTATTTCGCTTCATTAATAAAAAAAAATATCATTCAGTTATTCATTCTGTTAAAATTTAAATTAGCCATTGAGAACCGCTTTCTTTGATTCTTTGTATAGGTCAATTCCAATGCTCTGGTGATAAAAATTGCATCCACCCCAGTCAATTATGCGATGGAAATAAGCACTGCAACGATGGTTCTGATGAACTAAATTGCGGTATATATGAGATTATTTCAAGTTTTGTATAAACATTGTTGATGGATTTTATGATGCGAATTATAAACTTGAAGACTAACTTGTGTATTTTTCATTTTCAGATGATTATCCTTGTTTATCCAGTCAGTTCAAATGCTCTAGTAATGCAACTTCCTCGGCACGATGCATTCCTGCTTCTAGTCGTTGCGATGGTCAAGTTGACTGCCCTAATAAGGAAGATGAAAGCAATTGTCGTAAGTTCATGGCAAAGTTTCAATAGATAGTGGACGGATCTCCACAAAGATGCAGCAATTTATAAAAATTGGCATCTACCATATAGTTTAATTCTTGCCGTTTTGGCCTCTGATTAATATTTATTTATATCATTTTTTAGCCCCGCGCACATGTCCAGCAAATCATTTCACTTGTAAAAACGGCAAGTGCATTTCCAACGTGTGGGTGTGTGATAGAGATAATGATTGCGGCGATAGCTCTGATGAGATAGATTGCAGTAAGTTTGCAGATGTCTGACATTTAGCAAAAATGTGATGCATTAAATCAATTCCTCATTCTTGCAATATGTATCAAATTCCAGAAAATCGATCATGTTCTGAAAATCAGCTGCTGTGTAACTCGGGCCGCTGTATCCCTCTGTCTTGGAAGTGTGACGGCGATCATGATTGTGCCGATGGTGAAGATGAACTCCTTTCCTGCGGCGGCACCGTCAACATCACGTGTGAACCGAGCTACTTCAAGTGCAAAAATAATCGCTGCATTCCTGGCAGATGGCATTGCGACTATGATGACGATTGCGGTGACAAATCGGATGAAGAAGGATGCAGTAAGCGTCCATGTTTTTTTATCGACGTTTTCCGATGTTGCAAAAAGGAAATACCGTAACTTCTACGGCGATCTGCCGTAATTTTGTTTTTCAGAACCGCGAAATTGTTCCGAGAGCGAATTCCGCTGTGGAAACGGCAGGTGTATACGTGGTAGTTGGGAATGTAATGGAGAGTTCAACTGCGAAGATCAAAGCGACGAGCTAAATTGCCGCTTCACTTGCAGCCCAAGCGAATTTCAGTGCACAAAGCCAGAATTTTGTATCTATCAGGAATGGAAATGCGATGGGGATACAGATTGTACGGATGGAAGTGATGAAGTGGATTGTGGTCAGTATTGCTAGTTGTATTCTCTAAGATGGAGAGGAATGGGAATCAAAGATTGCTTTCTAAAATCTGGAGATATTTTTAGGTCGTTCTTGTAAGGCTGGAGAGTTTTCATGCACTAGTGGTGAATGTATTCCGCTCTTGTGGCAGTGCGATGGTGAAGAGGATTGCATTGATTCATCCGATGAAAATGTTGCTCTTTGTAGAGGTAGCAGTGGTAATTTTATGTTTAGTTCACTTCTTGTGTTTTAAATTGTAACTAAGCTAAAAGAATGATTTACCTAAAAAAAAAGATACACACCACAGGATATTTCGTGCTGGATTGGCAAGTGTTGACAACTATGTCTCAGTTGGAAAGCTTACTTAATTAACTATTAGATAATAGCTGTCAATAAACTCAACTCAATTCTACTGAGAACTACCCTTAATACAAAACTCGGCTCAAATCTATTCAAATGTACTTAACTCTGGTTCAAATTTGCCTCCTTTTCTCTCAATGTTTCAAACACAACTGAATTCTCCATAAGGAATTCATAAACATTTAAATTCAAATATGCACATGCCTCACATGGACAAAAATGACATGTGCATAAAGATAATCACTCAAATGAAAACTTGGCACAAGCAAGCTAAAATAGCTAAACATGTGCCAAATAGACCAAGAATACTTTCTGCAACAGCATGTTTTTCTCTAAATCAATACCAGGCACTTGGGAACTTAGGCCCCTTTAATTTGTCAAGTATAAAAAGTCCAATTTTAGGTGGTTTGCAATATTCACAAGCATAAATTGATATATTTTCTATATAAATATTCATTTATGTACATTCGTTAAGCTTGTTATATAATATTTTTAAACAAATATATTTACATTTTTGTTGATTGTGGTTTTCTTGTGTTTTCTAGGAGCTCATACATGTACTAGAGAAGAATTTCGGTGTCCAAACACCACGTGCATTCCTCAAAGTAAAGTGTGTGATGGTGTTGATGACTGTGGAGATTATTCTGATGAGGAAATGCAGCAATGTGAGTTTAGGAAAAATATTTTAAGATTGATTCTTTTCGGTTCTCACGTTAATGTCTACCGTATATTTTTAGGTCAAAATAATCTTGGACATCGCTCTTGTCGCGGCAATCATTTCAAATGTGACAACGGACGTTGCATCTTGAGGTCTAATGTATGCGACACATTTGATGATTGCGAAGATAATTCTGACGAAAGGGATTGCGGTATGTAAAAAATGTACTTTATATAAGTTGATAATTTTTTTTTGGCGTTTTCTAAATCACGGTTAATTTTTTAGAGGATCGCCCTTGTAAATTTGGAACTTGTTCACAAGTTTGCAACAAGAAGAAATCTGGTAACACAACTTGCAGCTGCGCTCCAGGCTACACCTTACAGTTGAAGCAGGGCAAGATAAAGACATGTGCAGTAGAAGGTAGATTTTCAATATTATGTTTTGTGACATTTTTTTTGTTAATTACAATAATTTTTTTTAATAATTATCGATTCTTTGATTCTTAGGCATTCCACCATATCTCATGATTGCTAGCGATAGCGAATTGCGCATTTTTAATTTATCCGAGTTGGGTGCAATTCAGGACATTTTGCAGAATGCCCACACACATACCAATAAGATTGACTCCATTGACGTCTATTATAACAATGGTAAGCCAGTCGTGTTCTGGACAAACCATCACAGTCATGGGAAAAACATTATGCGCCTCAGCGTACCTTCCATGACAGACACGCTGAATCGGCCACGGCGAGTGAAACGGGAGGATGCCGAACCAGTGGTAATTAAGTGATTTTGTTTCACGCCATCAGAAATTGTGACATTTGAAATTGCATACAATCATGGGCTTATTTTTCTGTTAGATTTCGAATCTTCAGGAGCCAAGAGGAATAGCTATAGATTGGATTAGCAAACGAATTTATTGGATTGATGCTGGCGATGACACCATCTCCTTCGCCGACTTGGATGGCACACATCGCACCACCGTCATAAACACGCACTTAGATCAACCTCATGACATTGCACTCGATCCAGAATCTGGGTATGTGCCACACAGTGCAAATTTATTGACAGGCGATTAATCTCGAAATGTTCATAGTTAACGTTTTTTATGTTGAAACAGAAAAATGTACTGGACCGATTGGGGAATTCACGCTAAGATCGAGGTTGCTAATATGGATGGGAAAGAGCGAAAAACACTAGTGGATACGGGTGTTCACTGGCCCGCTGGGATAGCCATCGATTATCCAGCCAGAAGAATTTATTGGACGGACCCTAAGGCACTCACAATAGAAAGCGTGACGCTCGATGGGAAGGATCGGAATGTAGTGAAGGTGTTTTCACATGGTAAGTAAAATGTTTCACTACTGGCATTTAGCAGTATACTAAAAATCTCAATGAAGATAAAAAAATGATCATTGTTTTCCTATGCAGAAGAAGACAAGCCTTATAAAATTGAGGTGTTTGAAGACAGCATCTTTGTAACCACTTACCACTTAAACAACATACTTGAGATGAATAAGTTTGGGCGCGGTAACGCAACGTTGCTAGTGAGAGAATTCCGGCGAGCCAGCGACATTGTCATTATTCAAGAACATAAACAAAATGGAAATTGTACGTTTATTATTAATGGGGAAAGAGGTTTTGTAAATTGAAACCATGGTTAACTCCTTTCGTTTTGTTTTTTTAATACAGTAACAAATACGTGTAAACTAAATCCATGTGGAAAAGAGGCTGTTTGTCTATCTTTGGGAGTTGGAAACCACTCCTGCATGTGTCCCGATGGTTTGGCAGCCATGAATGGCACAGATGTGACCCGAAAAGTGTCCTGCGCTATTGTGCCTTCTGTTAAAACTACAACTGCAGGTAAATCAACCTACTTGCTATTTTGTTCTTTTCAATTGCATTGTGTTTCAAATTACTTTTATGCATTGCAGTTCCATGCAGCTTGATTTGCTTGAATGGCGGCACCTGTATGTTCCAAACTGATAACAGAATGACTTGCGCGTAAGTTGGGTTTTCTAAGATGGCCATGATGCATGTTCATTGAAATGTCACTCCCATCATGTATTCCATATAGTTGCAAGGATTCTTATGACGGAGAAAGATGCGAGCTCTACCGTTGTTCCGAGTACTGCAAAAATCGGGGATTCTGTTACACCGACTTGTTAGCACCCGAAGTCCCTGGCCAGAAGCCACCTTTGAAATGCAGGCTAGTTTACAATTTTAAAATCGACTTTTTATTGACAAAAAAATCGTGGTTGTCAGCGGATGCAAAAAAAAATAAAAATTTTCAATAATTGACGTAAATATTCAACATTTTTAACAGTTGTCCACCAGACTGGACAGGCGACCGCTGTGAAAGTCCAGCAGATGTCTGCAAGACATATTGCAAGAATGGCGGCACATGTGAGATCAGAAAAGGTGGTGCTGGGGCCATTTGCTCATGTCCTCCGCAATTTACTGGTAGGTGAACGAATTTTTGCTTCATTTGGAAATGCAGAATGAAAACAACCGATTTATATGAAAATTTCAGGAACCCAGTGTGAAAACTGCGTTAATTTTGATTGCCAAAATGGCGGCATATGTCTCTATTCCAACAATCATCCAAAATGCAACTGCCCTACCAGCTATTCTGGGGACCATTGCGAGAGCAGTGCATGTGACACGTACTGCAGGGTTGGAAAATGCACGCTGAGTGCAGATGGAGTGCGCATATGCACCTGCCCTGCAGGCTATTCTGGAAAACTTTGCGAACGAGATCAATGCAAGGACTACTGCTATAACGGAGGTATGTTTTTTGGATGTTGAATGCATATAAACGGGTCTTGACATTTATAAAAAATACTCAAGAATGGTCTTACAATTACGTAATTTTTTATGTTTAATGTCCTAGGCGTGTGTCGTCGTACTGCTAAAAAACCTATATGCGATTGTCCTGATGGGTTCTCGGGTCAACGTTGCAGCAGCAATGTTTGCGACTGCAAGAATAGTGGCCAGTGTGTTCTTAGCAAGGCCATGCACGAATTTACGTGCCGTTGCAAGCCTGGTTATACGGGTCGTCATTGCGAATGGCAGGGGAATGCCACGTGCAATTCCAATAGTTGCTTAAATGGTGGTACCTGTCATATTGAGGACGGAAACTCCAAGTGCATGTGAGTAACAAACCCAGATTGTATGGTGCTAAATTGATCGATAATTTGAAGCAATGGCTTTTTAAATTGAAGCGTCACAAGAAAAAATATGCAAAAACTAAATTATTTAAAGATTTTTAGACTTTATTTGAAAGATTGATTATGCAAAATTAAGGAATGTTGTAGATTTATCTTTTTCCTGTTTGTTAGTTGCTGCATATGTATGTTTCTTACACCATTTCAGTTGCACTGCAGATTGGACTGGGCAATTTTGTCAGGAACCTTCAGCTAGTCTATGCCATGGATATTGTCTAAATGGAGAATGCCGCTTTAGAGATGACACCGAACAGCAGCCTTATTGCATGTATGTAGTATTCGTTTGCGTCTGGACAAAATATAAACATTATAAACTCATCCTAACGCACTTTTCATGTTTAGGTGCTATAAAGGATGGATCGGCGACCGATGTGAGAGGAAGAATGAGTGTACTTCATTCTGCTTCAATGGAGGCACTTGTCTTGCCTCACTTCCAGGCAGCGGCATCTTACCTGCCTGCCTGTAAGCCATGAATCTTCGCTATGCATGTTTTTATTACAGTTGTGAACTTTGCATTAATGCAGCATTTTTGTTTTTGCAGATGTCCACCGGGATTCCAGGGACACAGATGCGAGACTTTAATGATCCGTCCAAAGGGAACTTCAAACTTCCCTACTGCTAGCATCGCCGGAGGCAGTAAGATGCATTTTTTTCCGTCTATAGTTTTAATTAAGTTTTTTTTTGCAATATTTAATATTTTAACTGTTATTTTTTAGTAATTGCAGCTGCCGTAATTGGAGTTGTGATTGTTGTAGTCGTTGTTTTCACTGTGCTGTTCTGCATGAGGCGGCACAGGTAAGTTTTCCATTTTATTTAAAATATACCTTGTCTTTTTGAAGCCATCATGTCTTACAGAAAATGTATTTATAGGTTTAATCCGTTCCTACACAAACGAATGCAAGACAGTTCAAATGTGGAGATTAACAATCCTATGTATATGAGAGGAGAATGCGAAGATGATGCAACCGAGCCAATGGAGGCTGCATTCACGATAGATCCAGATAAGGTTAGGCTCGTTTAGTTATTCTATTTGGATTTTAAGCTATACTAAGTTTGGAGCCTAATTTTTTTATGACATTACTTTTGTAATTGGCAATTTAACTATTATGCCATATTTCTGACCGCTCTGAAGATTTGAGCAATCGTTAGAGGTTCTATTAGTTAAATGATAAATTACTGGCGCATTAGTTATGCAATAATCAAGGGAGATATTTATTTATATAATCCCTCAAATAGAAATAATTCATTTTTCAGAATTCTTTTTGAACCATCTACAGGAAGTAATATAAATTTTCGTTTTTAAAAAAAGCCCTTTAGAATTTTGTGATCATTTCAAAATTTTTTATCGCGGACATTACCATGGTTCAGTTTGTCAGTCTCTGGCATTAACGACTTTCGTTTTTCCCCTGCATAAAAAAGTTTTTTTTTTGAAGTTTTGCAAAGGCCCTGAAAATTTTTCATTTTCATGAAAATGTTTCTTACCAGCATTGCTGAGTTTGAAGACCAGAATGAGTGCCTACTCTCCAGTTTCCTGGTTCTTCTTTATCGCTTAAGCGTACCAATTTGTTGAGGTACTATACTTAAATATACATGTATTAAGCCCCATTGGATATTGGCAGTTTGTCGCCTTACCTCGTAAATTTTTAACCGATATTAAGTAATTAATTGTTTTTCCATAGTATATATTCCTTTTACTACCATCAATTTTTACTAAGGTATTTGCAAATGCATGGCATCACTAATATTATTAAGCCACGTCTACGACAATGCGAGCAGTGTTTAAAGTGATACAGATAGCATTGTTTTAGGAAAAATCAGTAGAAAATATTTCTATTCATAAATTATTGCATTGGCATGGCTGAAGGGCAGCTCAGTTATTTTGCTCATCTTGTATCTGGTAATTGTGTGTGTTTTTGTCAAGATGTTTAATGTATTCAAGATAAAATAGCAATTGAGTTAAATTTGGGTTATGATATATAATAATAAGGGCAGTTGGATCCCCATCACCCGAAACATATATCTAGTTCTATCCTCTTCATATCGAAGCTTGATTTTTTTTAATTTGTGTGCAACAATAAATACAAAACCCATGTTTGAGCATGATATTTTTGATGAAGAATCTAGCTTTGAGTCCTTATCCTTTTACGTTGCCGAAATGTAACGTTTTTTTCAATCTTTTGCAGACTACCGACTTTTCAAATCCTGTGTATGATACGCTGTATAGTGATGGCGCAACAGGTGCCAGTAGTGAGGAAAAAAAAGGACTTCTACAAGGTGACAATTTGAAAGTTGATTATTTCGATGGACACATACGAGATCCTTTGCGTGAAATAGACAGAGAGACATTTGCGTAAACGGCTCGTCCAATGATAAGGCGTACTATGTCATTAGTCACATCTATCACATCCTGTAAATAACGTATTTGCTCACTAAAGCGCACAAACTTGGACATCGATCAAAGAACACTTTAAAAAGGCAACTACTAGGGAGTTCCGTATGTGTGAAACTTTTACCAGTCGTTGCTCATGCTCCTGTTTTCTGAAGCTGCCGTCTTTATCCAGTTCAACAGTGGACGTTCAGTCGACAAATGGATGGCTGAGGCTCATCAACCGTTTCTAACATATTCTCAATCTCCACAATTACTCCTCATTCTATAGAGCTCATGTGGAATGCATCAGTGAATGTGAGTTGGTTCATTGTTACTGGGACACTTTATACAAAATAATGACAGCTTGCCGTTTTTGAGCAAGTCTCAGCAGGACGAATGTATCTGCTATTCTATGACTTTAGTATTTTCAGTATTAATGAATACTGGAATGCTTAAATCAAATGTATAGCATATACAAAAGCGAACAAAAGGTGCTATCAAAAATGTTTCGTTGTCATCTTAATACATAAAAGTGTTGTAGAAGGATTACATGTGCAACAAATCAATGCTGATTTTTATGGAACATTTTAAATTTGCAATAATTTTTACAGAAACAAACCCTCCATTCCGAATCATGCTTTTACTATTTTTATTTTTTTATTGCTTCAGAATGCTTGTCGGATTGCCCACAAAAAAACTTCTATATTTTTCCTGCAAATTCTGGTTTCTTTGAAATTTCCAGATTGGCTTCTGGAATGTATATACAACAATTTAGCCACTTTTACTGTTTGTGACGTTTTAATGACTCGTTGTGTTCTTTCATGGCCTAAAGAGTTAAAAATCTGATGTCACAATTAATGTTTTAGTGATATCCAGATATTGACAGCTAAACCCAACTACGTGATGAATTTCATCATTTCTTAAAAAAGTAATGATTAAGATATTGCTATAAAATTTTCAGATATGCTATAAAATTAACTTTGATGTCTATACTCTTAATTTAACGTATCAGCATAAAAATATCTGAAGCAACGATGAAATTGAGATTATTCACTTCACTTGCACATTGCTGGTATTTTAATGAGAAATTATATAAAAGTCAATGTTGCAAATAATTTTCGAAGCAATTTAGATTAGTTTTAATGAAAATATCTGGTATTTTTATATTGAATTAAATTAAAAATTGCCACTTTCTTCAACCTCATTTTGAGCCATCAGCAACAAATAGTTTCCTTAGTCTGTAATTTTGGAACAACTTGCAATCCTTGCTTTTCAGGTTTTATTATTTTATAATTTTTTATTTGGATTAAAGTTGACGGTTTCCATGATTGCATGTTGAGAAATAGAATCCCATTAATGGCCATTGATAGCTTAATATGGGCAGCTAACCAGTAGCGAGATAAAAAACTAATTCTGGAGATTATTTTTGACATGTTTTTCTTTCCTGAGTAATATGCCATATGTGATATTTTGTAACAACTTGCAGATAATGCCAGAACGAACTTTTGTCTCAAACTCAAGGCTCAATTGTGCCAGTAATATTTGTTTTATTAATTTCTTTTGTTTTTTCTGACCCATTCTGTGTTTGTCTTCCGCAATTGTGGCTGCCAATTCATTTATATAATGCTCATACTGTTTCTTAAAGATTTTAGTTTGTAAAGAAGAAAATGAGTGAGAATAAAAGTGATGTTGAAATGACAAAGCCTGCATGGTTAAAAGTGTTAATTAGGGTGCAACTATTCGTACCTTGCATTTAATAAACTTAAATAGAAATTAAGTCACGTGTGTTCTATCCACTGCATGATGTTGTTAGATTTTATCTACGAACATTTTTTCACTGAAACTCAAATTAATACTTAATTTTTAGCCATAATTAGGGAAAGGACTAGATTAATGGTATGTTTGTATGAAATAAACTATTCTCATCTTCATTTGCAATTATTTAGAAAGTTATTACAATGTTAAAAAAAAAGCATATCGAAACGCCAAATGCACATGTGCTGCACTGCTGGAGCATTTAAACCAAAATCTTCACTGCAGTGCACATTGGACTGCAACGTATAGCCACCATTTGGCGTGTCCCTCTGTTTTTAAAAACTTTGTAATAACTAAATAATTTCTAATGAAGACGAAAACAGTTAATTTCACACAAACAGACCATTAATCAATCTCTTCCTTTTCCTAATATTTGAAATTTCGTCCTAACTTAAATGTTATAATTATAATTTGGGCTTCAGCTAGAGAAATAATGCGCATACGTAAAATCTAATAACTTCAGTGGATAGAGCAACATGTGCCTTTCTACTTAACCGCATTACAAAGTTTTCATACATGCATAAATCGAGCAAGAAATAGCGGCGATAATAGCGATTTTAACTTTAATTACCCAAAGTGCCGTGGTGTTGAAAAAAGCAATTAAAAAACACAAAAATCGCTGTATATCCGTTATTTATGGCCCGATTTTCATGAAATTTGTTGTGGAGTACTCAGAATAATGTCTACTTTCTAAATTGTAAAAAATTAAAAAAGTCGATTTTTATTAAATTTTTACTTCACAATATTAAAGTAGACATTATTCTGAATACTACAAAAAAAATGTCATGAAAATCGAGCAGGAAATAACGAAGATATAGCATATTTCTACTTTACTTACCCAAAGTGCCAGGAATGTTAAAAAAAAACAATTAAAAAATACAAAAATCGTTGTATTGTAGTTATTTATGGCCCGATTTTCATGAAATTTGTTGTGGAGTACTCAGAATAATGTCTACTTTCTCATTGCTTAGTAAAAATTTATAAAAGTTGAAAAGGTCAATTTTTATTTAATTTTCGAAAAATAAAAAATTGAGTTTTTAACGTTTTAAAACTTACTTTTCAATATTAAAATAATCATTATTCTGAGTACTACAAAAAAAATTTCATGAAAATCGAGCAGTAAATAACGGAGATATCGCGATTTTTAACTTTATTTACACAAAGCGCCTCTGGTGTCTAAAAAAGCAACTAAAAACACAAAAATCGCTGTATCTCTGTTATTTATGGTTCGATTTTTATGAAATTTGTTGTGGTGTACTCAGAATAATGTCTACTTTCTCATTACTCATTAAAAATTTATAAAAGTTAAAAAAGTCGATTTTTATTTAATTTTCGATAAATAAATAATCGTATTTTTAACTTTTTAAAACTTTTACTTCACAATAATAACAAGGTAGACATTTTTCTGAGTACTACAAAAGAAATTTCATCAAAATCGAACAGGAAATAACGGAGATAAAGCGATTTTTATGTTTCATTAATTCCTCTTATCGACACTGGAGGCGCCACCGATTAATACAGTTTAACGTTATTGATCGGTGGCGCCACCAACGTCGATAAAATGAATTAAAACGAGGAAATGCTAAGAAATAATTTCTAAAATCAATTGGTTCGATGCTGATACCTGCTTGACGTTTAGTTTACCAAATATTTCTATATCAAAGGATGTTTTAATTGCAGAAAAGGAGACCAATCGAGAGTCACCCTGTATTGAGGATTGGCACTTGAGCCAGGTCTCGCCACCAGGTGTCGTTACGTGCGAATAACGTTAGTTGCGAACGTGTATTTGCCGATGTGCTCTGTATGATTATGTCTGCAATTGATTCGTTATCGTTTGAGAATTAAATGTGTTTAATATAAACTTATAAAGAAAAATCTAAATATATTGAAAATGGTAAGTATGTTTTGCTTTATTAAACAGCTGATTTGCTCATGGATACGTAAAACGATAGAACCGCCTCCATGCAGATATCGCAAAAATGGCGAAGATGCTGTCAGTGAATAAAATCCCTATTTGATTTTCACTCGGTTTACCTGCACTACTATTAATAACTGACTTTTTTACTCTTTACACTAAATTATATTGACAATTGATAGGAAAGCTCTATTACCGGTTTTGTTACATCAAAATTTATATTTTTTATCCAGTAATAGAGTGAAAATTAGCTTGAGTTTACAATTAAGTCATGACTTGCTTTGCTACTAGATGTTGGCATAATGCCTTGCATGATTCATTGTTTTTTATATAAAAAAGTCGCCAATTTGTTTTATAATATGTAGGCACAATGTAATCAATGTGTAGCTTGGGGAATTATATATAATGTATATAGGCCTATATATTGTAAATCTTGTTAATTAACTCATTTCAATGCATTAAACTCACTGTTCGATAGCCAATTCCGCATATATATACAACTATAACAATAATAACAACTATATTTCAGCGTCGCATGAAAGCTGCTCGATGCCCCACTGATGAGTTGTCATTGACTAATTGTGCTGTCATCAATGAGCAGGATTTCCCTGATAAACCTAAGTACATTTGATTTTTTTACAAAGTTAGCATTTTAAATGCCCATGTAATTTGATGAGAGTGCAATATCACATACACATGTTCTATTTCAAGGCATGTGGAAGTCCAAACGACATCGGGACGGTATATTTTCTCCGTCAAGTATGACCGTGGTGTAGCGCCGCTGACTGTTGGATTCAGCTTGCCTCAGGTAATATTTCGAGGTTCATTACAGCAACAATTTTATAAGTTGTCATTGCAAGATTGTTTTAGTTTCTTAAAATGTTGTGCTTGCAAGCAATTGGGGGTGTTTGTCTCCTGACAATAGCAAATTAATTTGAATGGTCTATTATTGTTTTGCAATATTTCAGAGAAAATGGGCCGTACTGTCACTTAATCAAGATATCGATGTGAAGCCTTACGTTTTTGACAAGACAAAGACCTGTCTCAGCTGTATTGTTTTAGAGGCAGATTTTCTGCAAAAGAAGAAGTACTAAAAATACATAATAATATAATTGTAGCTCTATGATTCAGTATAAATAATACCCCTCTAAATCTCTTGCAATTTTTCCAGTACGACCCTAGAGCCATATGACACCGATAAAATGGCCATGGAGTTTGCAGCTCAATTTGTGGATCAATCATTCACTCGGTCACAACAGCTGGTATTTGATTTTCAAGGAAAGAAGCTCTTGGGTCTTCTTGTTAAAGACTTAGAAGGTTTGATTTCATTTGTATATGTTCGGTATTATTTTTATAAATATTTTGAAATTCGTTTACTGGCTCTCATTAATTTGACATTTTTTGTGTCGGAATATTTCAGCTGTTGATATCAAAGCTGTAGCGGCAGGAACAAAAGTAAAGTCATTAAAGGTTGGTATGAATTGGTTTTGCTCTTATTCTGATATTTGCATATTCATATGTAACTAATATCTTTCAAATGAATTTAGACCGATGTGGGGATTCTTTCGCCAAATACCTCTGTCGTTTTCGAAAAAGCAGAAAGCTCTTCAGTAAACTTGACGGGAAAGTCGAAAGGGTGAGCATTTCTTAAAAAAATTGCAATTTTAATCAATTCCGACTTTGAATGCATTTTCTTGCATATTTTAGCAAAACAGTCCGGCAAAGCATTATAAACCCAGATTGGGACTTCCAAAAAATGGGAATCGGAGGACTCGACAATGAGTTCTCCGCAATCTTTCGACGTGCTTTCGCATCGAGGGTTTTTCCACCTGAAATCGTGGAGCAATTAGGTAAGAGTCATTTCAATTGCCTAATATTCATCATAAAGCTGTAAATTCAAGTATTGTGTATATGGAAAAAGCTTCTTTGGAAAATAAGCAAAGACCAATCATTTCATAATTATTTTTTTGGAATTAAAGCGATTTTAGCAAGTCTAACATTTTGAATTGATAGTTGGCATGGGGTATTTTTTTCAGGATGTAAGCACGTGAAGGGCATTTTGTTATTTGGACCACCTGGAACTGGCAAGACTTTGATGGCTCGGCAGATAGGAAAAATGTTAAATGCGAGAGAACCGAAAATCGTGAACGGACCCCAAGTTCTGGACAAATATGTAGGAGAATCCGAAGCCAATATTCGGCGCTTGTTTGCGGATGCCGAGGATGAAGAAAAAAGGGTATTTTGAGTTATTTTCAGGTTACTTTTTTATTTCTTTTTGATTTCAGTGTTTGGATTTAGGATAGACATGCCTTTAATCGCCATATTAATTGCAGTTGGGCCCCAATAGTGGCTTGCACATTATCATCTTTGACGAAATTGATGCCATCTGCAAGGCCAGAGGATCGGTTGCCGGCAATACCGGCGTGCACGACACGGTCGTAAACCAGCTTTTGGCCAAAATCGACGGTGTCGAACAGCTTAACAACATCTTGGTTATTGGAATGACCAACAGACGTGACATGATCGATGAGGCATTGCTCAGACCCGGCCGATTGGAAGTTCAAATGGAGATCAGTAAGTGTAACCAATTCGACGGGTCTAAATGAAAAATTCCCAGAAGCCCCTCAAAAAATATTACTTTATTTTCTCTTTTATTTGAAATTCAGTAATCCAAGAACCGAACAATTTTTTAAAATAGGTTAACAATTGCCCTAATCTTTTATTTTCTTCACGTAAAGGCTTACCCGATGAACACGGTCGACTCCAAATTTTGAATATCCATACATGTCGCATGAGGGAGAACAAGAAATTGAGCGATGATGTCGACAACAAGGAATTGGCTACTCTAACGAAGAATTTCAGTGGAGCTGAAATTGAAGGGCTTGTTCGAGCTGCCCAGTCTACTGCCATGAACCGACTCATAAAGGCCTCTAGCAAGGTGGAGGTGGATCCGGAAGCTACGGAGAAACTTTTAGTCTCACGCAATGACTTCATCAATGCACTGGACAATGATATCAAACCGGTACGACACGACAAAATGTTTATTTCGTATTGTCTTTTATAAATATGAATATGATAGCTAAGTACAGTGTAGTCTCTGTAATCTAACCATGTGATAGCTCAGTTAGTTCTGTTATGTCTTATCAGGCATTTGGTACCAGTGCTGAAATGTTGGATAACTACTTGCACCGTGGAATTGTTAATTGGGGCCCACCAGTAACTGGAGTTTTGGAAGATGGAGGACTGTTCATTCAGCAAGCAAAATCGCCGGAGTCGGTGGGACTCGTAAGCGTGCTGCTTGAAGGTGAGTTCAAACTTGAAGTAACTGCTTTGGGATTAGCAGTTACTTTAGCAGATTTTTTTTCCACGTTATTTTTTATGACATTCGTGGTATTAAAGTTACAACCTGCTTTTTTGTTCTAATAAAGGTGCTCCCAACTCTGGTAAAACGGCGCTTGCATCGCAGCTGGCAAAGTCGTCCGAATTCCCATTCCTAAAGGTGTGCACTCCGGAAGATATGGTTGGGTTTACTGAAACTGCGAAATGTATGGCCATCAGAAAGGTATGTCAAACAACATATTCTATTATGCCATATTGGACATTTTCAACTATAGTTGGCACAATGGTGATTGACTTTACCTGGTTTATTTCTAAAGATATTCGATGATGCTTACAAGTCATCAATGAGCTGCATCTTAGTGGACAACATTGAACGATTGTTAGGTATTTATTGATGATTTGTAATCAAAATATTGTTTTTGCATGCTCGGTGTATTTGTCAACTGAAATGATAGTATTAGAAAATACTAACCTTTTACATCTGATTTTGTTAGATTATGGATCAATTGGACCACGCTATTCCAACCTTGTGCTCCAAGCTCTACTTGTCTTATTGAAAAAGGAACCTCCAAAGGTGCGAAACAATACAATAACTTTTTCCTAGTCCGTAACTTTAGTTACAAAACTACTATCTCCTTCTCGACATCAGGGCCGCAAATTGCTTATTTTCTGCACCACAAGTCGGCGCCAAGTTTTGGAAGAGATGGAGATGTTGCCCTGTTTTACCGGCGTACTACATGTAAGCAATCTCCAAAACGGTGAACATTTAATGGCGGTTCTAGAGCAATCTGACTGCTTCAACAAGCAAGAACTCAGCAGCATTGGCAAAAAAGTGAATGGCCGAAAGTAAGTATTTTGCCTTTGGTCGTTATCATTATCAGTTTTAATTATGCCTGATATTCGAGACTTTCTAAAATTGCAATTGCCCAATTAATTCTAGGGTTTCCGTTGGCGTGAAGAAACTTCTTGCGCTAATTGACATGGCACGTCAGATGGAAGGTGAATACAGAGTTGCCAAGTTTCTGTCCAAATTAGAAGAGGAAGGTGCTCTTGAAATGCAATAAGCAATAACAAGGAGCTGCCACAACAGTAATGTATAACTTATTACTTGATTATGCCTGAGTTGTTTTCATATTATGGTAAGCCAAGCTCATTACAGATCTTTTATAATTGAAGTTCTTTGGAAAATATCATCATTCCATTCTTCAGTGTTCTAGTGGCACTAGGTGGCTTCTTTATTATGAGTTGTTTTGATAGGTACTGTTTTACATTTACATGTATCTGCCACACAAATTAACTTATGTCCGAGTTTTAATTCCTCACGACTTTAATACATGTATATATTTTTTTCCACTGGCCCTTTTTCAATGGCATTTAAAGACACTACCTGTTCTTGAATTAGTAGCACTTTTATTGTGAAATCGACTAAATGTACAGTGAAACCTCTATTAACGGCCACCTCTGAACAAGGGAAACCTCCGTAGGACGGCCATGTTTTGTTGGAACAG